>JAJIBD010006221.1:0-108894 GCA_021461705.1 Cryptotis parvus
TTGTTTTAGAGAAATAAGTGTATTCCTTTAAAGAACTTGCAGTGATATTGTTCATTTGTATTGAGATTTATAATTTAAAGTGTCAAGTTAATGATGGCTGCATGCATTAACTCTGCAGATAAATAAACTTGGACTTAGAGGAACACAAAAATAATACCAAAAGATTAATGGGGGAATAGACAGATACAAATAATATGCAAATACTGTGATTAAAATATATTTTCTAATAAGAGAAAATGGCTGTGTCCCAATGAATACCTACATTTTCTACACAAACATACTGAAAGCTGTACAAAATAAACATTTTCTTGTTATTTTCAAAGGAGTAAAAGTGTATATCAGAAAAATATGTTATTATTCACTCGAAAAGAGAGTCCTTTAAAACACTTCAAAATATGTGCTATTCTTTGGGAAATACTGAAGTAGACATCAGGGACACAAATGTAATTTGAAACATTTCATTTTTATATTACTTATATAGTCTCCATTATTAAAGCTTCTCTTGTAGTTAAAGAAGAAATGGAGCACTGAACTTTGTGTCAACCAATGGGAATAGAAAAACAACCCCAGAATTCAATACTGCTTAGTCCAATTTTGAAGTGATTTGAACATGTAATTCAGACACTGGGAAAAAAACTGTCTTCTACTTAAGTATCCCACCAAATCTAATTTAATACAGTTGATATCTTTATTCCAGCTAGGAAAGCTGTTTCATCTTCATTTAAGTGTAGATTGCTAAAATGTGAAGTGACAGTGAGTTTACATGCTCTGGTTGTATATTTATTTTTTGAAAAAAAAGCTGAGCTGAGAAGTCATCATTTTTCAATTTCATTTGCCATTTCATTGCTTATTCCAGGAAGGCTCAAAGTGTGAAATGGGCAGGGTGAGTTCCTATTCTAAATTAACTAAATCTCACAAGGAGGAAACAATAATTAGGTAATAATTAGCACATGTCTAAAATCTGAAGATGTTAGCATGCCATCAATTCTGTTATTAAAATTGAATGAAATAGTTATTAAATTCCATTGTATGGGTGTCTTAATAATGCTGCCCAAATTTGAATTCCAAATCTTTGCTTTTGCACTCTTTTGCTCTAAAACTCTCTTTCCTCTTTCATGCACAATTGGCATTTTTATGAATAGTCATTTAAAATACTGAAATGAATAAGTACTAACTAATAAAAATAAGAAATTTCACTCTAATATAAATAATATAAACAGGCAGTTTCAAGATTTTAATTTGCTGAGCTTTTATCTGAATAAATAAATCAATAGCTCAAGTCAAAGAATATGTCAAAATGAGAAAAGGACTTTTGCAATTATAGGTTTAGCTATAAAATAGTAAACTGATTATACTAACTGTTATATACAAGTTTATTTATTTTAAAACTAAGGACCACCAGGACCACAGGACTCAATACTATGGGGTTGCACTTGGTGCTCAAGAGAACATTTGCCACACTCCCAAGTCCTCTGGGCAAATTAAATGTATAGTTCTAATTTATTATTTATTATTGTGCATTTTCTTCATTGTATTACAATATAAGTGTATAACTCATTACACCATTCTATACATTTAATGAAGAATGTTGAAATAAAAATATTTTGCTTTTTATATTTGGAAGAAAAATATTCTCTTTTGCATACACTCTGCTTTCCTAGTTCATATGAGATATAAAGATTAAACATTATATTGTCTTTTGAGTAAACATTACTACTAGCTTCAATAAAATCCAACACTAAATATAAAATATATAAAATGTATTTAATTTTTTTCTACTTACATATTCAAATGGGACGTTTCACTTATCATCCTGTTCATCATCGATTTGCTTGAGCAGGCCCCAGGAACTTCTCTATATGTCCTCCCTCATGTTAGTAGAGCCCAAGGGCACCTGCTTGCTCCAGGAACATAAAGAGCCTCAAACCATTCCATCAGGTCATGGGAATGAGGTCTATAATTGTCACTGGTATTTGGCATATCAAATACGACATGGGTAGCTTGCCAAACTCTGCCGTGCGGGTGGCATACACTTGTAGTCACCTCTGATCTCCAGCATTTATTGAAGAACCGTGCAGCCGCTTGGCAAGCAGGGGTGAGATCCACTCCTCTGCCGGGTGGAGTTCTGACGAGAAGGGAGTACAGATGTGGACAATAGCAGCTCTCATGGAGTGGGGGTCATCTGGCTTTTTGTGAGGTTCAGCTCGGGTGGCAGGCCAAGGCTGGAACCCACCATCCCTCCCGGGTGTCTCGTGAGCAGCTGGGCACAGGGAGAGCTGGTATCAGCTTTGCCCCATGTCTGTTAGTCTCTGGATAAGCATACCTGGGCTGGACTTAAAAGACTGCTACAGGGTGTGTCTCAATGAGCCGGGGTGTGACAGCTCCTCTGCTGGGTGGACTTCTGACAAGGGGGAGTCCGGAAATAAAAAGTGTTGAAATAAAAAAAGATTTTTTCTACTTAACATATGTGAATTAATTTTTTTCAGGGAAATGAGAGTTTGACTAAATATATTTAATCAAATTCAGAAAAAAATACAGAGTTGCTTTTGATATTTGGAAGAAAAATATTATCTTTGGCATACACTCTGCTTTCCTAGTTCATATGAGATATAGTAAAGATTAAACATTATATTGTCCCTTTGAGTAAACATTACTACTAGCTTCAAGAAAATCCAACACTAAATATAAAATATATAAAATTTATTTAATTTTTCTACTTACATATTAAAATGGGAAGTTTATAGTATCAAAGTTATTTCAAAAAGTACACACTTTGAAAATTAGTTTCACTAATTCTGATTCATTTGTGCTATAAAACATCATGAATAAAAATATTAAGAGATAAAAGATATAATTTTATAATTATTATTAAGATAATGAGCCTGATGCAACACTATAATATTCAAGGCACTTCTCATGGGCCCTTGAGCAGCTTACTAATCTATCTAAATTTGCATAATGACAATATTTCTGTATCATACTTTAGAAATAGTTCAATTTCAAAGATACTTTTTAAAATATTGATGTTGATGACTATTTCAACTTCTAATTATTTTGCTATTGTTTTCCCAATATTGCCTCACATTTAATACTTAACATTTACAACATCTTGTTGATGTTTACGATTTTTAAGTAGAAAATAATATGTAATATTTCCAAAACTCTCATTTACCTTATAATCTGATTATGATAAAGTAATGTCATCATTTAAATAGATTCATATTAATATAATGTGTTTAATATATTAGAATATCTATGATTTATTTTATAGCTAGTACTCAGGCTTGGATCCCAACCTATTCTAAGTTTTGTTAAATTTAACAGTACATGTAGTATAGTTTGTTTTTTGAAGTGGAATCATTATAAAGATTATTCTGAAATCATAGTTATTAAGGTTAACATTCTTATTTTCCTATGTGACATATAGTCTCACTATTTTAAAGTTATTTTATATGCACATTTGTTTTTCTAACAAGCTTTTTATGGTTCTCAGACCTTTCCTATGAGAATTTATTTAAAACCCAAATTAAAGCTTTCTTACAAAGAAGACTGTATTCAATCCCAATAGTTAACAGTAGAAACTACTAGTCCATGAATCATCTAATTAAGTTATATCAATGTGATAATTTTGCAATAATATATCATAGGTTTATGAGACAAATTATATAAACACTGCCCTGTGGTAAAATATTGTCTTGGAAGATGCGCTGTTTGTTTTTTTTTTTTTTTAAACAATCGATACAAAGTCATTGTGGTGGAGGGTTTATTTCTTTTCATTTCTCTTTTTTTTTTTTGGCTTTTTTTGAGTCACACCCCAGCAATGCTCAGGGGTTTCTCCTGGCTCTGCACTCAGGAGTTACTCCTGGCAGTGCTCGGGGGACCATATGGGATGCCGGGATCGAATCCAGGCAGGCACAGGCCGGCCGCATGCAAGGCAAATGCCCTACCCGCTGGGCTATCGCTCTGGCCCCAATTTCTGCTCTTATTGTGAGACTGTTTTGTTTCTTCCTTTTAAAAATATTATTCCCAATTGGATTTTAAGCTTTCATGAGTTTCAGTTAGATAAATCCATAACCTAAAGGGTCCTCAGCTTCTCCCCTCTTCCCTTAAGAGTCAACAAATAAAAATTAATCATAACCAGAAGGAAACGGACACTATCAGAGTAATAACTGTTGTGGGCATTTTTTTTCCAAAAATTTATAATTTGAATTTATTTCCTGGCAATCATTTGTACAACACCTCGCAGTGCTGGAGTTACTCCTGACTCGGTTCTCAGAAGTCACTCCTTGTGGTGTGCAGAAGGTCATACGTGTATGTGGTACCTAGTATCACATAACCAGGGTCAGCTGCATGCGAGTAAAGCACCCTAACATTTGCCCTGTCTCTCTGGTCTCTATAATTATGTTTAATTTTTTTTCTCAATAATTAAAAATATTTCCAGATTTCTGCTTAATATGCTGAAACTAATTATAGCATATATTTTGATTAACTCCTATTTTAATAATTTGTTTGTTTGGGCGCCATACCATTATTGTGCTCAAGGTTTTTTCCTGATTCTGCTCTCAGGGATGACCACTGGCAGACTCTGGACTAAATGGGACGCTGGGGAACAAACTAAGTTCACTGCATTCAAGGCAAGTGCCCTACCTGCAGTTCTAGATCTCAGGTCCACATAATCTTAAATTTTTGACTCATTTACTTTTTGTATATCTTGTCATAACTTAATGTGGCTGCAGAAGGTATTTTGCCTTTCATTGGTATTTATTTTACCTTATCATCATATTTTGAAATTTAATTTATCTAGTATAAATGTACATGTCTATGTTCTGTTTCTTTGATTTCTCTTAACGAGTCGTTTACCTTATATTTACATCTTTATCGCTACTTTTCAGGAGGGAAGGTTCTAGCCTTGGGCTCCCATCCCAGCAGAGCCTCGCAGGAAGTCAGAGGAACAACCACACCATGAGGGCCGCCATTTTCAACATTCTGACTCCACAGCTCGTCAGAGCTCCACCCAGCAGAAGAGCTGATCTTTCCCCGTCTCACAGTTCATCAATACATGCACTAGGTGATAGGATATTTCAAGAGTATACCACTCATATGGCAGAGCCTGTCAAGCACTCATGCCGTATTTGATATTCCTAAAACCAGTAACAGTTATAGACCTCATTCTCATGCCCTGAAGGAATGGTTTGAGACTCTTCATGTTCCTGGAGTGAGCAGATGCTCTTGGACTACACTAGCATTTGACAGGACATATTGTAATGTTACTGGTGCCCGCTTGAGCAAATTGATGAACAACTGGAAAACAAGTAATTCAAGTTATCACTACTTTTCATAAATACATATGACTGGGGATTATTTTATTTCAAGTTGATTTTTTTGAGAAGAACTAAATAATAAAAACATCTCTTCTGACCTTAATCCATTTCTTCTGACATAAAACTGTGACAATCTAGAGATGTCATGATGGTCAGCTTCAGGTTTATTCAACTGTCTTGCTCAGCCACCACCAAGGCCATATTAACTGAATAAACCACTAACGAAAATTATGTTTCCAGCTAATATAACAGAAATTAGAAAACACATTCAATAAATTTAATAAATTCATTTTACTTAATCAGTTCCCAGAAATCACACTATATCCAGTTGTTTTCCCTCACAAAATTAAATGGTAGGACCCAAAGTAGGGGTAAGTAGTTCCTACAAATCTAATATATCTAACCTTATGATCAGCTTACCCTTTTGAATTATAACAATAATTTACTATAATTTGTACTTGGAAATAAATATTTTTTCTTCTTTTCTTCTTCCTCTCCTCTTCTTCCTCCTCATTCTTCTCCTCCTCCTCCTTATTCTCCTCCTCCTTATTCTCCTCCTCCTTATTCTCCTCCTCCTCCTCCTCCTCCTCCTTATCCTCCTCCTCCTCCTCCTTCTTCTTCTTCTTTGTTGTCGTCGTCATCGTCGTCGTAGTCATCTTCTTCTTCTTCGTCGCCGTCGTCATCTTCTTCGCCGTCTTCTTCTTATTCTTCTTCATCTTCTTCTTTTCTATTTTGGCTACACCTTGACAGTATCTATTTTTTTTTTACAGTATTTAGGGATTACTTCAGGATCTGTGTTCAGGGATCACTCTTGGAAGCACTAAGAGAATTGTACAAAATGCTGCGATCGTATCTAAGTTGATGGCATGCAAGGAAACTGTTTCATACTCAATATTATCATTCTGTCCCCACTTTATTAATCTTTAGTAAGTCCAGATTACCTGTTTCCTTCAGTAAAGCATCATTTCCATCATCAGCACATGTGAAGAATGTCTAACCATAGAAGTGTATCTCACTCTTGATTGACATAATAGAAACAGCAATGCTCTTACATCTGCATATATCCAAAAAGGAAAGTAGGAGGACTATAAAACATGCAACGTCAACTTGCCAGTCCTTAATATGTGTGTACTTAATGTCTGTAAACCACATGCTCCTACCATTCCAATGTTGCGCATTTTTAGTTCCGTCATGCAGAGTTAGTACTGTGTTTTGAAGTACTGCTTCACTTATCATCAGTGTCATGGGAATTTCAAAACATATAATAATGGTTTAAATAAATGAAATAAATATTTCTATGATTTTAGTTTTGGGCCAGACTCCATATTGTTCAGGTCTTACTTCTGTCTTTGTAATCAAGGCTCTCTCCGGGTAGCTTCTGGGATCATCTGCGGAATTGGACAAACCTGGATAAATGGCAGGCAATGCAACGCTTTACCTGCTACACTGTAACTCTAACCAAAGAAAATAGTTTTTATTGAACAAAATTTACTTTGACCTAAGGAGATGACAGGAGAGGCATACATATACAAGAGAGAATAAGGGCTTATCCAGAGTGAGCTAAGTAGGAAGCGAGAGACACATGTTCAAGGGAGGATGCGAACTTTATAGAGCAAGTCATTTTCCCCTGATTGTGAAAAACAAACAAGAACTTTAAGTAGGCCAGCTGCTACTGAGCTCTCACTGCAGAACAACAGGGATGCAGACTCCTTTAATCTTGTTTTTCTGGTCAGCAAAGTTTTCTGTTCCCAAGGTAATATCAGAGGCCAAAATGGCTGGTGGATTTTCATCTATTTTCCGTCTATTCAGAATGGAATACGGGAAGAAAATGTGTCTACTTTGATGTCAAAGATACTGCCTGGAATTTAAATATAGTGATTCTGCTTATATAGCTGGGAAGGATAGTGTTATGAATCCAATATAGAATCAAAGAAAGAAATAGAAATACCTGTTTTGATGTCCTTTCATTCATGTAAATACAGACTTCCTAGCAAATAAATGATTGCAGTGTTTGTATACATGAAATTCTTCCAGCAGGATACATTTAGTAGATTTTCCAGTACTATTAGTAAGAAACAAACATAAAATCTTTGAATCTATAGGGAATGTCTCTCTTAAAATGTAATTGAAAATTTATCACTATCTAAATATAAAAAGAAATATTTCATAAGTGAGATGATAACTTTCTTTCATGTAAGAATTTCAGTTATGCATATCATTTAATAGCCCCCCATTTATGCTAGCACCTGTATAAATCGGATAGAGTTTTAAAAAGCCTAAAAAAATCACATTGGAATCCTGAAGACCTTTTCTCATGTGATTAATTGTTGAAGTCTTGAACTTATTAGAAAATATCACCTGGTAAGATCTCAGGTTTCTCAGAACAATTTGACAAGCTAACACATTGCAGTCATCATTCTCCTTGATCAGTACTTAGAATATAAATTAGACTAAATTAAGCTTTAATTCTAAGATACCATGAAGTTACCTAAATAACATGAATTTAAATTTTAGCTTAAAATTCATTTAACTTTAGCTTAAATTTAGTTAAAACTAAAGGGAATCATTCAAGTGACACAGTAACCCAGGTTTGTTCCCTGGCCCAGGAGCCCATAGAGAGGGTTTCCAAGAGCAGAGCCATGAGTCAGTTCTGAGCACTGTCAAGCCCAAAACAAACAGGAATAAAAGGAATCAGTAAAGAAGGAAAATATCTAAAAATGTCTGCAATTATATATATATATATATATATATACATATCTATCTATCTATCTATCTATCTATCTATCTATCTATCTATCTATCTATCTATCTATCTATCTATCTATCTATCTATCTATCTATCTATCTATATATATATATATATATATATATATCTTCCTTCTTTACTGATTCCTTTTATTCCTGTTTGTTTTGGGCTTGGCCCTTATCTGTAAAGGAAGATATCTAAAAAGTCTGCAATTATATATATTTTCCTTCTTTACTGATATATATATGTATAATTGCAGACATTTTTAGATATCTTTACATATTCCTTTTATTCCTGTTTGTTTTGGGCTAGGCAGTGCTTAGAACTGACTCCTGACTCTGCTCTTGGGATCCCTCTCTATGGGTTCCTGGGCCAGGGAACAAACCTGGGTTACTGTGTCACTTGAATGATTCCCTTTTAGTTTTACCTAATTTAAGCTAAAGTTAAATGAATTTTAAGCTAAAGACATGGGGCAGAGCTACTACTGGCTCTCCCTGTGCCCAGCCGCTCATGAGGTGCCCGGGAGGGATGGCAGGTTCTAGCCCCTGGCCCGCCACCCCAGCAGAGCCTCACAAGCCAGACCCCCCCCACCAACACTCCATGAGGACCTCCATTTTCCACATCCGACTTCCCCCTCGTCAGAACTCCACCCAGCAGACCAGCCTATCACAGCCCGGCTTGCACGGCCGCAGCGAACTTGATAGAGCAATTTATTTATTCATCAATAAATGCTGGATTTTGAGATGACTACAAGAGTATGCTACCCGGACGGCTGAGCCTGGCAAGCTACCCTTGTCCTATTTGATATGCCAGATACCAGTAACAAATATAGACTTCAATCTCATGACCTGATGGAATGGTTTGAGGCTCTTTATGTTCCTGGAGCAAGCAGGTGCCCTTGGGCTCTACTTGCATGAGACAGGTCATAGGGAGATGTTACTGGTGCCCGCTCAAGCAAATCGATGATAAATGGGAAGACAGTGATCTCACTGTATCACTGTATATATATATATATATATATATATATATATATATATATGTATGTATATATATATATGTATATATATATCACAACGTCCTCAAAATGTACTGGAATCTTTTAAATATTTTAATTAACTATTATTTGAGAAATTCTAGAAAGAGTGAGGGAGATAGAGACATTTATTTCCCCATTATCAAATTTCCAGAAGTTAATGCTGCAAGGGTAGATACAGCAATTTTAGTACCCAGTCTTTGAGTGGGAGTAAAGAGATTAGTAATTTCTTCCAGAGTTATTAACTCATCCCAAGACAGAGTTTTTACTTATTCATATGCAGAAATATAACTTAAAGGATGAACATACCCAGTTGTACTCCTGGACAGTTCTTAGTACTGTGCTAAGGGATAACTCCAGGAAATGCTCAGAAGACGATATGTGATGCTGGGCAACTGAACAGGATGTCCACATCCAAGACAATTTCTTTACTATGTTTACTTTTCTCTAGTGCACCAGAAATAGCTTATTCTTCTTACTTTAAAGATCATTAGAGGTTGTCACTCGGTTTGTTTGTTTGTTTTTTGCAAACTGCTTTCCTGGTTTAGTGCAGAACCCATGCCTTCTCTGTCATGATGATACATCTGCAGTGATGTTAGAATTGGCTTTGCAGTGGTCACAGAACAGGTTTTCATAGACGATCTCAAGATTGTCTTCAATCTTGGGTATTGAACATTATAATTCCCATAGTGTTGGATCATAATATTATCCATGCAAAACATATTTAGTAGATAATCTGAATTTGTTGACTTTATAAATATTATAATTTCAACAGAAATGTATTCCTGCTGTGTTGAATTATTTCTTGATACATGCTTGATACATGCTTGATAAAGCATTATTTCTTGATACATGCTTTCAGTTTTAAGAAGGGTATTGGACATTATAAATCATATCGATATCTGTTTACTTGTAGTTTACTTATCTGCATCTATTTACTTTTAGTTTACTTATATCAATATGTCAATAAAATATGAGCAATTAACATAATTCACCTATTAAATTTAAAGGGAATTGGGAATAAGTTTTAAATGTTGCTCCATTATATTCCTAAATTATTACTTATATAAATTATCATAATTAATCTGGTTTGCTTAATCACTAAAGGATAAAATTATCTGTACCCTATGAAAATGCAGATTTAAGACTTCCCTTAAAATAATAGCACTATTGCTAGGAAAAATACAGTATATTCTGTTTCCTTTATCATTTATTAAAAATAATTGTAATTTCTTTACTACCCCATTTTACTTCATCATTTATTAAAAATTTGGAAACATTGTCCTTCAAAATTTTTTTTCAAAAATATCCTTGCTTACATGCATCAACATTTTCCTAGAAAATAGAAATATACTTTAAGCTGTGCGTAGCGTAAACATGAAACTCTCTTCTTAAAACTAAAAGCGTGTATCAAGAAATAATACCATGATTCAACACAGCAGGAACACATTTCTGTTGAAATTAGAATATTTATAAAATCAACAAAGTTCAGATTATCTACTAAATATGTTTTTCATAGATAATATTATGATCCAATGCTGTGGGCATAAGTTTCTGTTGTAATAATAAAATTTTAAAGTCAACAAATTCATATTATCTATTAAATATGCTTTGCTTTCAGTAAGCACATTACAACCAGTTTCTAAAATATATTTTAGAAGAAGGCTACTTTCCAGTAATTATAGATTCCTTAAGCAGTAAAGATCAAAGGTTTATCTTCACCTGCACCTACATAGAACAAAAGAGCTAAAGTTTTATAATTCCTCTTCATGTTTAACCAGTGCACATGCACAGCAATGTCAAGTACCTAATTCTCTGCACATAACTCCATAACTCCAGTAGCTAGGTGAATTGGTTCTCTTGCTTTCTTGACTTAATAAGAGAGCACTCCAAAATACAATATGATTAGTCCTATTTAATCAAGTGAATAATTTAACTAATAAGAAGCTGCTTGGTTATTGCTCTCTAGAGAAGGGTACTAATCTTTCCATACACTTGAGCCTTCCAAACAGATAGGTCACGTACTGCCTTCATTGCTGCCATATTAAGTACACCATATCTAGGGGTAAACATCTATCTTGATTCAAAAAACTTAGTTCAATTCCCTGGATAGCTTGGAAGATTGCACTGTAAGTCCATTATGAGTGTGCAATAGACTTTTAAAACTGAAACAAAAATCTATCAAGTGCTTAGAATTTCTTGCTAGTATTCTTGCTAGTATTTCTTGCTAGTATAGTATGAAATGCGATATTCATATATATATATATATATATATATGCGTATATGTATATTTATGTATATATAACTGAGGGACAGAGAGATAATGCAACTGGAAAGGTTCTAGCCTTGCACTCAGGTGACCCAAGTTTCATTCCTGGCACCCAGTATATGTCTTTGATCACAACTGGGAGTGATCCTGGAGCTCAGAATCAGGAATAAGCCCAATATATAGTCAGGTGTGGTCCAAGTAACCCTGGCGCACAGCATCTGAGTAGCACCGCATCATTAGTCTCTTGCATTGAAATACTAGCTGTTCGACACAAACATCAAGAGGGGCCCCCAAAATCCTGAGTACTTCTTGCAATATCTGTTGGAATCAACATATAGATGAATTCCAAACAGATATTCAACAGCAGAAGTAGTGAAAAAATGAAAATTAAATCATGGGACAGTAAAATTTAAAATTTCATCTTTGTTTGGTACTGCCAAATCTGCCATGTTTTCTCCTCATGTGCAAGACTAGAGTGCAAAGTGGTATAACCACTGTTGAAGACAAGAGTTCATCTCCTTATGTAAATATAACAAAATAGGAAATTTAAATTCAACTATGGTTATCTAGTTAATATAAATAGTGCATCACTGTCTTCCCGCTCATCCTCGATTTGCTCAAGCGGGCACCAGTAACATCTCCTTATGTCCTGTCTCATGACAGTAGAGCCCAAGGACATATGTTCTCTCCAGGAACATAAAGAGCCTCAAACCATTCCATCAGGTCATGGGAATGAGGTCTATAATTGTTACTGGTATCTGGCATATCAAATACGACATGGGTACCTTGCCAGGCTCTGCCGTAGCGGGCGGGTGAATAGGTTAGAAATAAGATATTACAAACTAATTGGCTGTGTACTGTGCGGGTACTGTTGTGATGATCAGAAGAAGAAAGAACATTTTAACCCATACACCATCTCCATGGTACCACACTCCCATATTTTACAATAAAATCCCTTGATCCCCACAGCTTTTCTTAGCCTTTCATGCCCTGGACACACATAAAGGGTATCACTGTATCACTGTCTTCCCGCTCATCCTCGATTTGCTCGAAGGGAACCAGTAACATCTCCATATCCTGTCTCATGCTAGTAGAGCCCAAAGGCATCTGCTCTCTCCAGGAACATAAAGAACCTCAAACCATTCCATCAGGTCATGGGAATGTGGTCTATAATTGTTACTGGTATTTGGCATATCAAATACAACACGGGTAGCTTGCCAGGCTCTGCCATGCAGGTGGCATCATCATCATCATCATAATCATCATCATCATCATCATCATCATCATCATCTTCATCATAATAGTAGTAGTAGTCTTTTATATAGCCTTGAGTCCGGTGATGCAATCACAGTTTGACTGGGGTTCCTGTCTGGCTCCTGGACACCCTTGGGTGTTCAGGGTCAGGGGTGGGGAACTCTTACACTTAGCTAAGGCTTACGGCAAAGCTTTGCACTGTTTCATAAATTCCTAATTACTTTCTGATTTTGCTTTAGCTGCGGAAGCACCTATATTTTGTCGTTAAGTTGCGTATCTCTTTGACTCCTAATGATGAGATGGCTTGCCAGCTTTAAGAATTTCTACTTTTGGGTTCTTAAATCTGGCCCTAGCATTTGAGCATTCAATAGACAGACAAAGGAGTTGATGACAAAGAGGAGTGGCCATCACACACACACACACACACACACACACACACAGTTGATCTATCAATTTTACTTTAGCTGTTATTTGACCCTTAAGGCGTGGCAGAAGCAGTTCCCAGGACAAAGAACCCTGTCTGGCTAGATGGGACCTTGTTTCTATCTCTGTTCCCACATGAAGCAAGGGTCAAGGAAGCACTTCTTACTTATATTTTAAAAGCCGATAAACAAAATTATGGCCAATGAAATTTTAAACTTAAGATAGTAGGATGGGGGGGCGGAGCGATAGCCCAGTGGGTAAGGCGTTTGCCTTGCACGCAGCCGCCCATGTCGGCCCGGGTTCGATCCCTGTCATCCCATATGGTCCCCTGAGCACAGCCAGGAGTATTCCTGAGTGCAGAGCCAGGATAAACCCCTGAGCATTGCTGGGTGTGACCCCCCAAAAAAGATAGTAGGATGGTACCATTATTAGCTTTCCTAATTCTGAGCTCAGTTTTCCCACCTAGTTCCTCGCTTCAAGTTTCAAGTTTAAATTAACTTCCCAAATTTTGACAGCCTGGTTCTCTGAAAAAATGAGGCCACAGCTCTTTAAGAGATACTGGAGGGTCTTTAAAGCCGGGTGGCTGACCTGAGTTGAATCTACCATCATAGGAGCAGACCAATGGGATAACTGGTTGCTTAGTGGAAGAAAGAGGGAAAGGAAAGAAAGTGGACCAGTGACCTTTATGGTCCAAACTTAGATGATTGTAAAGACAAACAAGAAAGAACTATCACTATCACTATCTTCTCGTTGATCATCTATTTGCTAGAGCGGGCACCAGTAATATCTCCATACGTCCTGTCTCATGCTAGTAGAACCCAAATGCATCCGCTTGCTCCAGGAACGATGCAAGCGGACAAGAAGGAAAAGAAAGGAAAAAAGAGTAAAGGAGAGAGAGAGAGGAAGGAGGGCAGCTTTCTGATACTTGCTTAGCTGGACCCGTTGCAGGATCTAAAGAAGTCCTTGACATTGGGCCACACGTATAAACCCCATGCCTGGTTGCCTCTGGCTGGGAGCCGAAGCCCTCAGAGGGAAAGTGCCCTTAAATTGTTACGGACTTGGCGGAACTGCAGGACAGAGCCCAATCAGACCCCGTAGCCGAAGCCGTGAGGCCTCATTCACTCACACACACACCCGCACCCTCTCGCTCAGAAGATACAGGAAAGAAAAGGGAAAGGAGAAACAGACCGAAGGATGCCCAAGTCACGCTAGACATAAGAGGCAGAGCCTGGGACACGCTGAACTTCCCCAAGTTGAGGAATTGCTAACCACGCATCACCAATCAAAAGGAAGATTGGGTTCAGGGCAAGTTTCGAGGTCTTACCTGATCCGGTGTGAGGACGAAGCTGCCCCACGTTGGACACCAGATGTCGGCGGCCCAGGCCAGCAGACCCCGGCACAAATGAGGGAGAGCTAGATCTTGCCGGACTTCATCCCTGCGGAAAAAAGGAGAGGGATAGACTTGGGAGAAACTCTGCCTTGCCGCTGCTGAGAAAGGGAAGAAAGACACCAAGGAAGCGGAAGTTCTGGAGAGCAGTTCTCGTTTACTGAGCATAGCTTAGGCCTTTTATACATTGAGGGTAGAGGGGATGCAAAGTACAAATAGCATCCTGAGCCACTGCAACAAGGTATTCAGAAGGCCAGGCACATCCTGTCCTGTACATACAGGTGTTTTCTATTGTGGATGTAACCATTTGGAAGTTTTATTACCTTGAAAACAGCCCACTTCTGGGTCCTGCCGGTAGGTCTCTATGGTGGGGAAGATTCAGGCCCCAAGACTAGCTGCTTGTGTCCAACTCTGAGCGAAGAGCCAGGAGTAACCCTAGCGTAGCCGGGAGTGACCCACAAATCCAACAAACAAACAAACACACACAAACACACACACACAAACAAACACACACACAAACAAACAAACTCACCAGATATCCATGGAGCAGGAGCTAGGAACCCACTGCCCACCTCTGCCCCCTCTGGAAGGCCCGGTGGTCAGGTCCATGATCTGCTTCTGGTGCTGTGGCCATAATCCAGAGATGCAGACAAATGGCAGATAAAGCAGTAGAAAGAGTGCTTTGAATAAAATGTAAATATAAACAGCGATTCAAATGAATATCAGAATCTTAATGTTCAAATAGGTTAAATTTAAGAGCATTCATTGCAGTGTTTTCATGTTTATATGTGTATGGTTTTATGGCACATACATATTATTGTTCTAGGGATGTTGTAACAAACCAGTTTAGGTAGGATGATTTAACCAACAAAAAAATTATTTTCTCACAGTTTTGGATGCTGGATGTTCAATTTTATGTATCATCTAGTGTTGTTTTTCCTAAGCTTTCCCAAGTTGGTTTAAACATCATTATCTTCCCACTGTATCCTCAAATGATGCTGGTATTTGTCTCTTTCTACCTGTCTGTCTCTCTGTTTTCTAAGGTAATGAAATTTAATGACTTACTGATATTAAGATGTTCTATTAAAGAGTCATTGATGAAATATATTATTAAATTGACAGAAGATATAGAACATAAAATTGACTAATTTGTGTGTGTGTTTCTGTTAAATATTGGACCATAAAAACACCTTAAGAGTACAATACCATACCTCCTCAAAGTACATAACCACACCACAGTCAACAACAATGTCCTAATGTCCTAATATCTCCTTACCACAGTTCACTGATTCCCCTTGCCATGATTTATCTCCATTTATGTATTCCCAAGGGTGCTTAGTTCTGTTATCAGAGTTCAATTATTGTCCTTATTTGATATTACCCAATTGATTTTTTCTTCTCTGTTTCCTATGTTTATGTGACAGGATTTTATGTTACTTCTCTCTTATTAGAAGTAAACAGTGTCATTGAAATTTTTAGGTATCTTACTTCTGTTAAATATTAGTATTATTAGACAAATAAGCACAACAAAAATGAAGGTTTCACCCCCTTCCTCACCTTTTCATCTTTAACAACAATATTGTGCATTTTCTTTTAACAAAAAATACCTAGCTTAAGTGTTCATGATTTTATAGAAAGAGTTTTAGAAAATTTGCACATACTTACCCAACTTTTGGTAAGATATTGAAAATACAGCTACAACTGGATTTATTTGAAGACAAAATTTTCTCCTTGGCTTGTATTTTTTAAATAAAATTAGACAAGAAAATTATCAAATTCATTTTATATAAAATTGATTCAAATATAATTCAAATTTGATAGCTAAATTAGTGATGTGCATTTTTAATTAATAAGTACAAAAGTAAGTGGTAGGAAATATAAAAGTACAAATGCTATATTGGTCCTAAATTTTAAATAACAAATTAGAATATAACCATTATAGATTAAGTTGCTTTAGGTATTAAACATATTCTAAATTTATACTATGCATATTAAAAAGGAAGTGAAATAAACTTGTTGAGGAAAGATAGTGCTTTTAAGAAGAATGTTGAATCAAAGGGCATGAGCATGTGATCAAGAGAGAAAAACAGAGAAAAAAAAGAGAGAGAAGAAAAATCAAAATTAAAGAAAACCTATGCCCTAGAGAGGGGCACAGACTACCCCAGGTAGAATGCTGTGGAGAAAATTAAACATTATTCACCCTTAGATAAAATGTAGAAAAATAAAGTGTCAGAATATAGAAATGTTTACATTGAGAATTAATTTACCAATAGTCTTCTCTGTCCAATTTTGTGCTTGAATGATTCACAAGAGACAATCTCTGATCTAGGATTACATGGCCTGATTTCAGAACTTGGCAAACAAGTTTAGAAATTTGATACAGTCAAGATACAACTTTGAAGTTATATGAATAATAATCCTTGAATAAAATCATTGTAACACCCAAGACATTTCATACAAAACATATATAGTAAATGTCAAAAGTCTATGAGAAGTAAAGAACTGAAATACATAGAGGCTAATCTATAACCTCAGGGGTATATATAAACAGCAGTCTTATATTTTACTACTCATAAGCCTGTGAATTTAGCTTAACTATTTTCTGCATCTTAGCTTCAATATGTGGGGTTTATAACATGATTTACAATAAAGACTAGGTTACTGTCTTAAATATATCTCCCTTTTCATAAGCTATAAATCACATAAATAATATTACATATTTTGAGATAATGAGGAATATAAAACATTTAAAATAAACATATGTTGGAATAATATTTAATATATTAAGTCAATTCTAAATTCAGGAAAATTTTAATTACATTTTTGTTTTTCATATCCTGCTATGTTCAGGAATTACTTCTGGCAATGCTTGGAGGACCATATGGGATCTCAGGGATCAAACCCAAATTGGCCATGTGCAAGGCAAACACCCTACTCACTATACTATCTCTCTGTCCCCTCATGGAAATTCTGTATCTATTTTTCTAATTAGTATTTAAAAATAAACAAAGGTGTGGTCTTAACATAGAATATGGTATTAGGTCAAATTTACTCTGTATATATGTATATGTACTCTGTATATACTCTAATGCAATGCATAACATTAAATAAATGAAAATTTTACATAGAATTATTTTCTATTCAGCTATAACAAGGAGATCAACTCATTGTTTTTGTTTTTTTCTTCATAGGTCATAAATTTCTGGCACCCAGCAATTTTCAGAGTTTGTTCCTGGCTCTTCACCGAAGAATTACTAATGGAGGAGCTCTTGGGACCATAGAGTTTGACAGAGATTGAACCTAGGTAGGCTGCATGGAAAGCAAACACACTAAGTCTCTGGTCCAGACATGTGTGTTGTTTTTCATAAACCTATAGCATAAACCTATAGATGTCTATATTTAAAACGAGTTGAAAAATTATAAACTAATATTTTACCAACACATCATCAAAAAGAGAAATGTCTATCATTAAGAGAATAGTGCTCTCTATTCATGATGGCACTATTGAACATAATCTTTCAGAACATTAAAATATATATGTAAATATTCAGTAAATACTGAATCACTTTATTTACTTTATACACTTCCTCAATTTATCATTGATTTAATCAAACCACTTTACAATCTGATAGAAAATGTTAGTTTCTTCCAATATTAGTAAGCTCTATTACTTTCCAAACATGTATAAATGCTGATCAATGAAGGGTTTTTTCTGAATACTTTTTTTTTTTTTACTTTTTTGGGTCACACCGAGAAATGCTAAGGGGTTTCTCCTGACTCTGCACTCAGGAATTACTCCTGGCGGTACTCGAGGGACCATATGGGATGCCAGGGATTGAACCCAGGCCCGCATGGGCCGGGCCGCGTGCAAGGCAAATGCCCTACCCACTGGGCTATCTCTCTGGCCCCTTTTTCTGAATACTTTGTATATA
Source organism: Cryptotis parvus (assembly GCA_021461705.1). Taxonomy (NCBI): domain Eukaryota; kingdom Metazoa; phylum Chordata; class Mammalia; order Eulipotyphla; family Soricidae; genus Cryptotis; species Cryptotis parvus. Next base: position 18,366 of record JAJIBD010006221.1, read on the forward strand.
ACTGGAACATCAATATAGCATGAAACAGTCTGCCAGTTATGTCCTATGGGTCCAATCTGGCCTGCCATCTGCCTTTGTTAATTATCTTGGAACTGATATACACCTATTCAATTAAATTTATTTTCTCTGAACACTTTTTCTTAATACCAGATCTATAAAGTTGTAACAAACAGAATGAACAGCATAGTAAACTATCTGCAGTATGACTCATAACCAGAAGATTTGCCTGACCTTCTTTGGATGAATTGTCAGAAAATGTAAACTAGAGAATGTCTTTTTGATCAATAAATAGAAATTAGCATAGAAAATTCCACTATTTTCAACCTGCAGAATTTTGTTCAGTTGTAATTTTTTTGATAAAGTTTAAAGTTTTGGGTAATTGATAAAACACTGCTTAGACAGTGATCCGGATATGGCCTGAAAGTACAGTGAGCACTGTCTTGTAATTGCTCCTGGAACATGAGAAGAACTCAATAGGATTTTTATTATTTTCTTTCTGAAAAATCTAGGATTCTATAGCTGCTATCGACTTACACGGAAAGGGGATTTTGGCTTGTATTTTCACAAAAAAAAAGAATGAAGATCAGAGATTGTACTGGGTTTAAGTTGCTTATCTTGCATGCAGCTAACACTGATCCCTACCCTGGGTCTACGTATGGAACCCTGAGCACAGCCAGAAGTGACCTCTGATTGCAGAGCAAAGAGTTACCCCTCAGAGCCTTCAGTTATGGACCAAGTTACACCCTACCTGAAATTAGAAATTAATTTTATATTTATTTTGAAGTTGTTACTGTTTAATCTATATGTAGAGAAGTTCAGACTGTTTTTTCCCCTTAACTTTTAAACATTTGTGTTTTGGGGAGCCACATGTGGCTATGCTTAAGGCGTATCCTGGCTTTGCACTTAGGGATCACTTCCAGCAGGGCTTAGGAACCATATGGAGTGCTGGAGAAAGAACCCAGGTCAGCTGCTTGCAAAGCTGCTTGCCCTACTCACTATATTATCTCTCTGACCCCACAGCTTTTTAATTTACATATCTCACACAGCAAAATATTTCTATAAGAACTAATGTCACAATGTGTTCATTTTTATGAGTATAACTACAGATAGTGCTTAATGATTTTAAATAAATATATGAAACATGCTAAAAAATACAGTAAATTCAAGATTTAGATATTTCTCATAAAAAGGGAATTTATATTAACATTAAAAATAGTGCCAAATTATAGTTTTTCATGGCATACTACAAATTCTGACAATCTAATTTTATAAAACAATTAAAAAACTTCAGTTCCAAGGATTAAAATTACTAAAAATGTTCATACTGTAACTATAAAGCAAAATTTAAAAGAAGGTAAAATTGTTTATTATTTAAGAGAGCACTTTTATTGGCAAAAGGCGTAATGCATACAAGGTGTTTGTTTTGCATTCAACAGTGCCAGTTACCTCCTCAGCACAGAGTCAAAAAAAAAGTTCTGACTATAGCCCACAAATTAAAAAATGTAGAGTTGGAGAAAACTTAAATTTTCTAGACTATATATTTTTCACTCTTCTTAACATAGTCAGCTATCAGATTTACTAATAGATAAAACAATACATCTATATACATGGATTTAACCACAATTACAAATAAAAAACCCAGAAATAAAATAATGCAAATAAATCCAAGAAATATGGGTGTTTCATATTACACAAAACTATGTAAAATTTATTCAATAATTCACTTTTCTTAAAATATGTTGATTTTGTAGTTATATATCACAAAATATCTATGTTGGTTGTTAATTGTTAAACAATTTTAAAATATGCTGTTTATATAAGATTGAACATTTCTAAATTTTATATGTAAGAAGCAAGCCAAATATGAAATTGGTAAGAGGAGCTTCAGCATTATTTCATCGGATTTCAAATTTGGGGTCTATTGGCAAAAATAGAAATTTTCTTTGTAATCTATATTTGTTCATGTGGGTGTGTGTGCTTAAAACTCCATGTCACTATGAAGATTAGATTTATATTTTTAAGTCTGAGTAAAATACTTTACATTTTGAAATAAAAATTTCAGAAGACACACGTATCTATAAATTTGTAGAGATGTTATATTCTCTACAAATTCTATCCTTATTTCATACATTTTACTGTAATAAATTGATATCTTTTGTGAAACTCTTGCCTTTGTCATCCAAATGTACCACGTAAGTGACTTTTAGGCAAAGAAAACCGGAAGGAGCAGGATTTTGTGTTTGCTTGTTTTAATTGAAATGTCAGTTTCACAGACATGGGGCAGAGCTGCTACTGGCTCTCCCTGTGCCCAGCCTCTCACAAGACTCCCGGAAGAGATGGTGTGTTCTAGTCCTGGCCCGCCACCCCAGCAGAGCCTCACAACAAGCCAGACGACCCCCCCACTCCATGAGGGCCTCCATTTTACACATCTGGACTTCCCTCTTGTCAGAACTCCAACCAGCAGACCAGCCTATCACAGCCTGACTCATTGAGATCCACCCTGCAGCAGTCTTTTTTAAATCCGGCCCAGGTATGCTGATCCAGAGACTCATAGACATGGGGCAGAGCTGCTACTGGCTCTCCCTGTGCCCAGCCACTCACGAGGTGCCTGGAAGGGATGGCGGGTTCTAGCCCTGGCCAGTAGAGCCTCGCAACAAGCCAAATGACCCCACTCCATAAAGGCCTCCATTTTCCACATCTGGACTTCCCTCTTGTCAGAACTCCACCCAGCAGAAGAGCCTACCACAGCCCCACTCGTGCAGCTGCAAGTGGCCGCGCTGTTCATCAATAAATGCTAGAGATCAGAGGTGACTACAAAAGTATACCACCCGCATGGCAGAGCCTGGCAAGCTACCAGTGTCGTATTTGATACGCCAAATACCAGTAACAATTATAGACCTCATTCCGGTGACCTGATGGAGTGGTTTGATGCTCTTTATGTTCCTGGAACAAGCAGGTGCCCTGCTTGGGCTCTACTTGCATGAGACAGGACATATCGAGATGTTACTTGTGCCCACTCAAGCAAATTGATGATGAACGGGAAGACAGTGAATTGAAATGTCTTTATTCATTTCATAATAGACATTGTGCTAAATATCTTTAAGGTTTCTCCCAAAACTTTTATAGTCTACTGTTGCAGGACTCCTCTAAGAGCCCTCTTATCCACCCTATGGAGGCTTTTCCAGGCAGATCTTGGCTCAAGACATTAGCATATAAAAAGACATTGGGTGAGGTGCTAGGAGAAATTACCTGAGGGCATTTGACCCTTCCTGCCAGAGGAAGTTACATTTGGCTTGCAGCTCCTCCCAGATCTGCTGGGAGGCTTTGAATTAGCTCTCGGTCCTTGTAAACAACCAGATGGTCTCCTGAAGTTGTTACATTTCTATAGAGCTATTTTCCTGTTTTTATCTCTAGATAGCCCAGCCCAGAATGGGCTGGGCTGGGGAGTTGGGGCGGATTTCTGGCTATAATATAAGCTGCAAGAAGAGAGAAGCTCTCTCTTTTTTTCCCCTTTCTGCCATTTTGGCTTCCCTTGGTGTTTTGCTTCTCCTTCCTCTACATTCTCTGTTGGGCCTCAACTCATGGTGGCAGTCATCTTGGCCTGCACCTGGCTGGGGCCTAGCTGGAAACCCAGAGTCAGGAGGTTTCCCTGCTCCTGGATTGTATATTGGAACCTGTGATAGTAAAGCCCTTTTAAAAGTGCATCGGATTCCTGAGTTTTTATTTATTCCTCGCCGGCTTCTGAGGTAGAAAGAAACTTCGCTTCCCGGCACTGTTGGGGACCCGGTGGCACTCCCCAACAGTCTATCCTGTCCTTGACAAACCTCTATTCCACCATCTGTCAATTCCTTGTCAAAATAGTCAGCATATGTTCTATCAGGGAGTCCCTGAGAGTCTAAACTTGTTATTTCAAATTTCATTCAGTCTAAATGGTTTATGTCAATGAAGTCATATAATCAAGTGTGCAACTTTCAGTTTTTCAAATTTGTCTGCACAGGGAGAAACAAGATAATCAATCGCGTTTCCAATTACTTTCTTCAAGAGCTTAGGACAGATATTGGAAGAAAGACCATTTATAGGTACTCCAGCTCTTCTTCAACTTCCTCAACAACAGCAAATTCAGACACCATTAAGAATCTGTCTTAGCAAATACTTAATGCTAAAACTGAGTACATGTTTGATGAAAATCTGTTATTTCATACTGAGGTTGTCAAGGAGCCTCTGGGGTCCCCATCAGTACCAGGACAGAAGTTCTGTTCTATCTCCAAGGCCAGCGGGGAACCAATGAAAACTCTCGAGTTCGGCACAGTTCCTAAAGGCTTTTAATAGTACAAAAGCTCTACCACTGCAATCCAATATAATGAAAGAATTCTAGCTCTGGTCAGAACTTAGACCATACAAAAGAGCCCAAATCTCCCACCAAAGATAGAGGATCTCACCCGAGAGGAGTCCTATACAAAAGAAGGGAAAAGGAGAATGGGCCTCAAGTCAGTCCCCTTATATACACCACAGTAATCCTAACTGTTGACAGGGAGGGTCCTGTCAACAAAGAACCCTAAACAGAGTGTAGAAGGATGGTGCCACACTCTATTACAGGTATAAACAAAGGAATATGCCAAGGACTAATCCCTTCTTCAGATATTATCATTTATGTAAAACACTGGAGAGAGAGGGGTTTGGTATAAAGTAATATATCTTAATTTCATGGGCTTTACATATTCTAGATGGTAGCCACAAGGTCCTTCTTACTTATCTGCACCATGATTCTGAGTATCTTGTTCTCCATTCTTCATATACTGAAAGGGTCACGTTTGCCTGCTTGAGGGCAAACTAATATTATCCTTCCTATAATCTTCCCATAGTCTCAATGTATCAGGGTGGTAGTCTCCTGGTAAATTCTAACTGTCCCATGCTGGGTGCAGTGTGTATAAAGAGGAGCTGTGCCCAATCTAGAAAACATAGAAGTGTTAGTAGATGTATAATAATTCAGTAGTTGTTCAGAATCAAGGTGACTTCTGTAACCGCCACACCTTCTATCAGTGTTTTCAGAAGAGAGATCTCGTTAGAATGAAGCTTGGTTTAAGAACATGTGAGTAGATTAAGCTGTGAGCAAAGCTCCCAAGCTAGCTTAGCCTGTCATCCAACATAGGTAAATGATTATTATTTTCTTTGGGTCACACCCGGCAATGCTCAGGAGTCACTCCTGGCTCTGAACTCAGGAATTACTCCTGGCAGTTCTCGGGGACGATATGGGATGCCAAGGATCGAACCCGGGTTGGCTGCGTGCAAGGCAGACACCCTACTCACTGGACTATCACATCTTTGTTTATTTCTTTTAATCAAATCTTCAATTCACTTTATCCCTGTCATCAATTTTATATATTTCTTTTACTTTTGACTGTTTTCATTCTTATTTACATGATGACTTGTGTACAAAATTGTCTATGTGTTTTCATGATCAACTTTTCCAGGATAGCGAGCTTCAGATATGTTTCTACTGAATTATGTAGCTTCTAGTTGATCAGTGTATTATCAGACTGATATATTATAAACTGAACTACTTTTCTATGATTTTATAAATCCATAGGTATAATGTCTCATTTTGTGAGGGGCACCTTCCATCCCACATTGTTCAGGTTTTCCTACTGGCTCTGCTTACCAGTGGAATCCAATGCTTCTTAAGTTTATGTTAGTTTGATATATGGACCTCTGGCATTCAAAGCATGAGCTTGAGCTGGCCAAGCTATTTCTCCTGACCACAATGTCTCACTTTTATTATTCACTAAAAATAGAAATATATTTATAGTCAAACTATAACTAAAAAATCAAAATAATGATGTTCATCTTGACAAAACAAAAAATATATGGATGAGATATTGATCTTTATTTGTTTGTTTTTGGGTCATCCCTGGCAACGCTCTCATCTCCTGGATCAGAAATTGTTCCCGGCAGTGCTTTGGAAACCATATGCAAACCGAGGATCAAACCCACCTAGACTGTGTGTAACGTGAAGTGCCCTACCAAGTTAGTCTCTCCAGCTCTAGAAGAGACGTTGATATCCACCATTATTAGGTTAGATTTAGCAACTCAACATGTGATGGAGTCTATCCACCATTTTTAAATTCTATTAACTTTTATCAACTAATGCGACATTTATAAAACAGACACAGACAAATGAACTATCACCCAAAAAGGAGCAAATTTACAAAAATGGAAGAATGTTCTTAAGTGATTTTTATTTCAAATTCATTGTATAATTAAATTCTAGATTTATAACTAGGCTAAATATGTGAGACATTATGCCAGTAAAACTAACTATAAGTATTTATATATGTAGGCATTTTCTATATATATATATATATGTATATATATATATATTGCTTTTTGGGTCACACCCAGCAATGCTCAGAGGTTTCTCCTGGGTCTGCATTCAGGAATTAATCCTGGGGATCATATGGATGCCAGGGATCTAACCTGGGCTGGCATGGGCTGGCCGCATGCAAGACAAACACCCTACCCGCTGGGCTATCACTCCGCCCAGCATTTACTATTATAATGATAACTATTTGACATTTTTATCTTGCCAAGTTACTGGTTTTTGGCATATCAAATACAACACGGGTAGCTTGCCAGGTTTTGCCATGCGGTGTGTGTAACCCAAACTCATGTTCCTGAGTGAGCAGTTGCCCTTGGCTACACTTGCTTGTGACAGGACGTATGGAGATGTTACTGGTGCCCACTCGAGCAAATCGATGAACAACGGCAAGACAAGTGATCTTGCCGAGTATATTCACAAATAAATGATACTAATAATATTAAGTCACATTAGATATTTGTGACATTAGATATTCAGAGACAGCCATGGGGCAGAGCTGCTACTGACTCTCACTATGCCCAGCCGCTCATGAGGTGCCCGGGAGGGATGGCAGGTTCTAGCCCTGGCCCACCACCCCAGCATAGCCTCACAATAAGCCAGACAACCCTCCCACTACATGAGGACCTCCATTTTCCACTTCCGGACTTCCCCCTCATCAGAACTCCAACCAGCAGACCAGCCTATCACAGCCCGGCTCATCGAGATCCACCCTGCTGCAGTCTATTTTTAATCCGGCCCAAGTATGCTGATCCAGAGACAGCCATGGGGCAGAGCTGCTACTGACTCTCACTGTGCCCAGCAAGTGGCCGCACGGTTCATCATAAATGCTGGATTTTGAGATGACTACAAGAGTATGCTACCCACACGGCAGAGCCTGGCAGCTACCCATGTCATATTTAATATGCCAGATACCAGTAACAATTATAGACCTTATTCCCATGACCTGATGGAATGATTTGAAGCTCTTTATATTCCTGGAGCAAGCAGGTGCCCTTGGGCTCTACGAGCATGAGACAGGTCATATTGAGATGTTACTGGTGCCCGCCGAGCAAATCGACTATGAACGGGAAGACAGTGATAGATATTTGTATTTGTTAATTGCCATTAACATTGAACAGAATATTCTTTTCTAATTTAAGTTTCTAGGATACAATAATCTTTAATATATCTAAATATGCATTATAGATATACACATATTGGAAATGTGTCAAATACACTAATTGTATACATATTTTAAATCACCAAAAACATTAGATTTTTACTTTCATTTTTGTTGCAGCCTAAAAGCCTAGACCTCTGCATCTGCCCTGTATTGCCTCCTGCAGGTGACTTCATAGATTGGGGGGGGTAGTCTGAATGTGGCAGTCTTATCTGACTGTGTATTCTATACTGGATGGTATAAATATTCTCTCATGCTACCACAATCATCGTGGGACTTGCTAGATCTTACCAGCATATTTGCCTGGCCACGTTGGATCTCTAAGTAATTAGACCAGGGAGAAATGCTGCTTGCCTCCAAGCAAGCAAGCATGGCTCCCTGATAACTCAAAGACAACTAAAACACAAAACTACCGTAAAGTAGACGAAACTCTTGTGAAGGCTTGGAGAAATATTTAACTGGCATTAATATTAGTCTTTGGTACAGAGACATGCCATCTCACAAACCCCCTTCTCTACCCTTTAAAGGCAATTCCAGGCAGATCTTGGCTGAAGACATTAGGTGAGGTGCTGGGAGAAATTACCTGAGGGCATTTGATCCTTCCTGCCAGGGGATGTCACATTTAGCTTATAGCTTCTCCCAGCTCTGCTCAGAGGCTTTGAATTAGCTCTGGGTCCTTGTAAACAGCCAGATGGTCTCCTGAAGTTGCTACATTTCTATAGAGCTATTTTCCTGTTTTCATCTCTAGATAGCCCAGCCCAGAATGGGCTGGGCTGGGGAGTTTGGGCGGATTTCTAGCTATAAAATAAGCTCCCAAAAAAAGAAGCTCTCTCCTTTTTTCCCCTTTTTGCCATTTTGGATTCCCTTGGTGTTTTGCTTCTCCGTCTTCTCCATTCTCTGTTGGACCTCAACACGTTGTGGCAGCCGTCTTGTCCTACACCTGGCTGGGGCCTAGCTGGGAACCCAGAGTCTGGAGGTTTTCCCTGCTCTTGGATTGTATATTGGAATCTGTGATAGTAAAGCAGTTTTAAAACTGCATCGGATTCCTGAGTCTTCATCCATTTCCCTCTGGCTTCAGAGGTAGAAGGGAACTTGCTTCCGGCACTTTCGGTACCCCAGTGGTGCGCCCGACACATTTTATACATAGTTGCTTATACTCAAATTAGGTAAAACCAAATATCTAGTTAAAATATTTGTACAGTACTACCGCTCTAGCACCGCATTTGTGCTTATATTAATTTATGTATGTATGCATGTATATATATATATCCATTTATTTTTATTTATTTATTTATGTATGTATTTATTTATTTATCTATATATTGGTAGAAAGCCACTCATGACAGTGTTCACGGTTACTCCTGCCTCTGAATTCAGGGATCACTCATCCTGGTTGGGAGCCTTCTGGAGTGCTGGGGATCAAACTAGGGTCAGCTGCATTGCTGTAAATACTGTTGGTCCACTGTTAAGTAAAATGATAAATCATGGATATTTGAAAGGAATTTATGAAAGAGAAATTCACAATAGCTAATTTAAAGGCCCAGAGCTATGAGCATACCTGATGAATTGGAAAATCAGAAGAGCTGAATAGAAATAAATGAATTAGCCTAGGACATAGTAACTTACAATGATATGAAGGATTAAGTTACCATAATTGCATATATATGTATATATACCATAATCATATTGATACATGTATATGGAAGTAGGGAATATGATATAGAGGAAGAAAAAAATTATTGTGAGAAGTTAAAAGAAGGAAATTCTCATGTTTATTACATACTTATAATATATATATATAGTTACAAATTCAAAAAGAGGAGATCCATTCATTTGTAAACAAATGCATTTGTGTATAATTACTAACTGTAAAACTTTGTAGTATATTAGCTATAGAGCAAATGAGCTGTAAAAGTATTTCACCTTAACTTCTACCAAATTAAAATATATACTTTCTACCAGATATTTAACGAATCTTTTTTTTCCTTTTTTTAGGTCACACCCGGCAATGCTGAGGGGTTTTTCCTGGCTCTGCACTCAGGAATTACTTCTGGCGGTGCTCGGGGGACCATATGAGATGCCTGGGATTGAACCCTGGCAGGCACAGGCTGGCAGAGTGCAAGGCAAACGCACTACCCGCTGGACTATCACTCCGGCCCCTAAATCTTTTCTATTCAACATTTCCCATATTGTCTATTCATTTATGTCTATTTACACAAATATTTCTCATTGAGATTAATTCTTTCCTATGTTCTTGACTTCTTGACTCAGAAGAAGTGCTCGTAGACTTCCTCTGTTTTCAACCTTTTCCCTGAATTCCAGGTACACATGGAAATGTTAATTTTGAAGATCTAAATGCCAAATAAGAAGAATTGTCAGCTTTTCTCAATTTGATTTTGGGCCAATAAAAGATATCTCAATAAACATAAGAATATTTGACTCTTTTGTATTTGTTTTTGTATTCCTGAAATTTCAGCCCAGTTAAGGGTAATTAAGCAGAAGCTTATTGTAAATAGACTAAAAGAAAAATTGTCTTCCCAAGAAACGGATTTAGTGTATACTTGAACCAGGTAACTGCATCATGTTTTAGTTATTCCAGTGGAATAGAAAATATATTCTATGGTGATTAAAACGTACAAGTAAACATTCCTCTGCTAACACTACAGGAGCTGGGTTCAGAAAATTGGGCTAACCTGAGTAATTAGACGTATGTTACCAAGTAACATCAATAAATATAGCATGATATTGTGACTGTATTTTGTCTTGTGGCTCATATTTTTCCTTTCTCTAACCCTATTCTAAGTATACATTACATTGTGCATATAACATAAATATCTACTTTAAGCAACAACTTAGATTACAAATAAATCTTGTGGTAAACTAAGAATTCTCAGTAAAGTTTAGGGATCGGAGTTCAATTGATCACCTGACATCCCAATATTCATCGATTTGCTTAGCGGGTGCCAGTACATTTCCATTTGACCCTAACATGTGCCAGTGTAGTCCATGGCAACTGGTTGCTTCAGGAATATGAAGAGCCTCAAACTGTTCATTCATGGTCTTGACGAAGAAATTCAACCATCTTGTAGGTGAGCGGCCATGTGATCTTTTGACATCCCGTGGGATCCAGTCGGTAACAGCTCTAGTTCAGCAGTTGTCTCCAAATCGCATTACATGCTTAGCCCATCTGATTTTCGATGCCTTGGCAAATGAGACAGCATCCCTGACTCTGGAAAGCGAGGGAGGTCGGAGCTCCGGATTCCATTTTTCACTTGAGTAGAATGTGATATTTCAAGCATAGCTCTTTCAATTCCTCTTTTGGGAGACCAGAGTAGTATTCTCATCCTGCTTTCGTAGGGTCCAGGTCTCTGAGGCATATGATAGTGCAGGGAGAACAATGGAGTCGAAGAGATGTGCCTGTAGTCAGAGGTTCTTTGTCTTTTTTAGCTATTTCTTCATTGTTTCTGAGGGCATTCCATGCCTCTCTCTTCCTCCTGCGCAGCTCAGGTTTTATGTCGCTCATCATGTTGACTTTCAACCTAGGTACTCATAAGTACTCCTGCGTTCAGAGATGTTTGTACCATTGAGAGTGAATGGGGCCTCTGGAACTAGCTCATTTTTTCATGAACATAGTTTTGTTGAGATTCAGCTGTAGACCTATCTTTCGACATTCTCGGTCAAAGTCAGTCATTCTCAGTCAAAGTCTCCTTCGGGCAAAATCCTACTTCACTCAACAGAGAGAAAAGGCTACAAAGTTTAAGAAGAGAACTCCCAGAACGACCACCAACTGGGAACTCTTTGGTCCCACTGGGACAACATGGGAAGATACCATCATTGAAGACATCGATGAAGAATACAACCGACTGGTTCAGCACCTCCATGATTGTGCACTTGGCGTTCTGCAAGAATGCCGAGAGAGAAAAAAAGCCACAAAAAGACTTCTGTCTTCAAAAAATCTTGAGCTCATTCGCCAACGTGGCAGGATGCGAGCCTCAGGCGACCAATTGCTAACATCAAGCTTGGAAAGCAGTGCAGAGAAACGATAAAGGAAGACCTCAAAAGGAGAAGAGCAGAAATATTGGAAGATGCAGCAGAAACCAGGAAAAGCATTCTCAATGCCCGCCTGTCCTTTGCCAACTATAAGACCAAGATGACTGCCCTCCAACATCCTGATGGATCTATCACATCTTCCAGAAAGGCAATGGAGACGATTATCCATCACTTCTACTTAGATCTCTTTGATAGCCACATCCACCTGCCCACATACCAAATTCCACAGGATGGATATGTCGTTCACAACTTTCTTCCTTCTGAAATCCGACATGCCATTTCTTCGGTAAAGAAGGGAACAGCACCAGGCCCAGGCAAAGTCAGACCTGAACACCAGAAGAATCTGCCTTCAGTACTCATCAATACATTGGCTCAGCTCTTCACACGCTACCTGTCTGAATGCAAGGTGCCCTCCCAATCGAAAACTAGCAGGACAGTTCTACTGTTCAAGAAGGTAGACATCCACGACATTGGCAACTATAGCCCCATTTGCCTGTTGTCTGTCATCTACAAGCTGTTCACTCGAGTCATCCTGAACAGGTTTAGGAGAACATTAAGAGCATTAGATGAAGAACAACCATGAGAGCAAGCTGGCTTCCAAAAAGCATTCAGAACAATTGACCATATCCACACGGTAACCAAGCTCATTGAGGTTTGTAGGGAGTTCAAGATGCCATTCTGTCTCACGTTCATTGATTTAAAGATAGACTTTGATTCTGTGGAGACTGAAGCGGTCCTTGAAGCCCCTAGCCAAACAGAGTGCTCAAACCCAATACATCAAGATCCTTCTTGAACTGTATTACAGATTCTCCACTAGGATCTCACCATTCTACAAAGAAGTGATCATCAATGTCAAAAAGGGGTTCGGCAGAGTGATACCATCTCATCAAAACTCTTCAGTGCCACCCTCGAGAACATCATGCGACAATTAGAATGGGAAGGAATGGGAGTGAAGATAGATGGTCGGCAACTACACCATCTCAGCTTCGCTGATGACATCATTCTAATAACACCAAACATTAGCCAAGCGGCACAAATGCTGCCTGATTTTTACCGAGAATGAAATCGGAGCTATAAGCTTGTATTTGACTAGGTGGAAGAGATACAGCCTCTCTAAACCTGCATTATTTTGTGGTCTACTGCTTTTTTTTAAGGGTCTACTTATAAGTTTTTTTGGGATGTTAATTCTGATTTTCCATGAATTTGGACTTCTCACACTATGTATCTTATTCCTGTGTTCCTCTCCATCTATGAATAAGGTTCTAGATGGCTTTAGCTCAGGTCAAATTTATACTACTGTGTGAACTTATTGCTTTTTTGTCTTCTAAAGTACTGTGAACAAATGCTTTATATTATTGGATTAAATAATAAATCATTAATTATCTTGGAAAAATAACAAATAAAGGGGTCTAATATTTCTAATCTCTATTTCTGCTCTGTTACTATCACTAATTATTACTTCATTCTTTCTCTGACATTCTTTCTGTATATATTTCAATCTATATTTCTATATATCCACTTCTATGCACACATACACACACGTACACTTCCAAGCTTTCTACAGTTGGTTGAAAATAGTTCACAGGTGATCTAAAGGAATTGTATATTAGAGTAAAATGAAATAATCTACTGGACTTCTAATGATTAGGGATTCAACCTGCTTTATCCTGTGAAATTCTTTCCTTGCCACATATTTTTTTCTGTGAATGTGAAATGAACAGAAATCTTGCCCAAGTGTGTCTTATGAAATGTTTAATTACTGAATCAGTTCTAGTCTTTTGATCATACTACTGAATCGGTATTCACAATTTAACTGCATGATATTTTTCTAGATTGTATAAGAAAGAAATGACAATAAATTTAAATAATTAAAATTACTCTATAATCAGTAATGCCTTAGCCAGATAATTCTCAGATATTGTAGGGATATAAATACATTCCATACATTCAGTATGATGTCACTAACAAATCGTGCAAAATGAATTTGAATTAAGTTTGAGGCAAAAAAAAATATATATATACAAAACTGTGACTAAAGAATATATAACTTAATGATAAGGGACAACGATGTATTACTGATGTCACAATTGGAGAGTGTGGATAATATCGTTTATATAGTGCGCAAACTTAATATACACCATAAGGACTGCTAAAGAAAGAGAGCAGTGATTTTTTTTTGTTAATTAAAGAACAGAGGATGAAAATTTTTCAGTATTTCTAATGAAAAAATTTTCTTATTTTAATTTAACAACTTGAAAAACTGGAAAACATCCTGTAGCTCTTTCTTTACAAATTAATTATATTTTCTTTAGAAACTATAATTCTCAGAAGCTAAATGTCATTCCGTATTTTATATAAAAAGCCTTTTCTCTGTTGAATATGCCAATTTATAAATATGTACAGATAAGAATATTTTATTGAAATATTTACTGCTAGAATTATTATAATTAATTTTAATTAAGACTAAAAGTAAATTAAATAAAGTGCAATACTTTCTTCCCACGCAAAATAAAAGGCATAATAACAAATAAAATGCTTAAGCATTATATAATCCTCATAATTAATTATATAAACTATTAGTCAAAACTGTTTTCTTTGCTATTAACTAAATCTGTATCAAAATTAACTGCAATTAATCTAAAGAGCCCTCACTATATTTATAATTTTATTAGACAAATTTTGCATGCGAAAATATTTTAAGTAATAACACTTGAACCTAAAATACATTCAGTAAACAAGCTATATTTTTGTTGTTTAACTTTGTCTTGGGGCAACACTCAGCTATGATGTGGACTTACACCTGGTGGTACTCTGGATACAATATTTGGTTCTGGAAATTAAACTTCTGTTGACTGTCTACTAGGCCTTAGCTACTCTACTATACCTAGAGTCCAATTCAACGTATTTTTGCATAAACTCCATTTACGAGTAAAAATGTTTTGTCTCTTCTGGACTTATCAAGTGTTTCTAAATTCTGTACATACTAATTAAAACTAATTTGATTATTCTGAAGTAAAAGGAAAATAAAAGTTGGACATAGTATTCAGTTTTCATTTGGGAAGATAATTATTTATTTTAGGTGAAAACACTAGTGTTTATTCAAACATTAGTTTTTTTTGGTGACGGATTGGATTTTCTTGTCAGTATCTCTGTCTTCAGACTCAAATATTGAAATATTGAATATTTGTTGCCAACTATAATCTTCTTTTAGCTTTGGACCCATTAACTTAAATATTCATATTTACTTGAATAATAATTGAAAAAGTTTTATATCAAATTATGATCACTTTATTTCCACTGTAAAGTACGAAATGATGATGAAAGTTATCCTCAAATGAGGGGCTGGAGCAATAGCCCAACGGGTAGGGCGTTTGCCTTGCACGCAGCCGGCCCATGCCAGCCCAGGTTCAATCTCTGGCATTCAATATGGTCCCCCCGAGCACTGCCAGGAGTAATTCCTGAGTGCAGAGCCAGGAGAAACCCCTGAGCATTTCCGGGTGTGACCAAAAAGCAAAAAAAAAAAAAAGTTATCCTCAAGTGAAAGCAATTTATCTATCACAAAGAGCAACAAAACAAAGAAAAAAATGCTGATCAAGTACAATTAATGTGCAAAAGCTGCATCTCCTTTTTTCCAATTTCATTGTTTACACAAACAGCAGTTATATTTGAAATGTTATTGTTCATTGACTCCAAGAGTACCATTTCCTGAAGATTTGGTGGGGCATTGCAATGGAGTGAATTTGAGGAAATTTTAGAGAGAAAGAAGAAAAGGAAAAGTGCCTGCTGTAGAGGCAGTCTGGGGGAGGAGGGAGGGAATTTGGGGCCATTGTTGGTGGGAATAGGACACTAGATGAGTGCTGGAGCACTGTATGACCAAAACCTAATCATGAACATCTTTGTAACTGTATGTCCCATAGTGGTACCATAAAAATTAAAACATCTTAAAAATTCACTATCACTATTACTATCATTTTCTTCCTGTTCATCATCTATTTGCTAGAGCGGGCACCAGTAATATCTCCATATGTCCTGTTTCATGCTAGTTGAACCCAAAGGCATCCACTTGCTCCAGGAACATAGAGAGCCTCAAACCATTATATTAGGTCACGAGAATGACCTAATATAAATGTTACTGGTATTTGGCATATCAAATACTACACGAGTAGCTTGCCAGACTTGCCGTGTGGGTGGCATACTGTTGTAGTCTCCTCTAAATAAAGCATTTATTGATGAACTGCGCTGCCACTTTCGGCCATGCAAGCCAGGCTGTGATAGTCTGGTCTGCTGGGTGGAGTTGAGACGAGAGGGAAGTCCGGATGTGGAAAATGGTGGGCCCCATGGAGTAGGGGAAGGTGGTCTGGCTTGTTGTGAGGCTCAGCTGGGGTGGCAGGCCAGAGTTAGAACCTGCCATGCCTCCCGGGCACCTTATGAGGAGCTGGGCACAGGGAGAGCAAGTAGCAGCTCTGCCTCATGTCTGAGAGTCTCTGGTTCAGCATACCTGGGCCCGATTGAAAAAAAAAAACTGCTGCAGGGTGGCTGTCAATGATCCTGGCTGTGATACTCTGTTCTGCTGGGTGGAGTTGTGATGAGAGGGAAGTCCGGATGTGGAAAAGCGCGGGCCCCATGGAGTAGGGGAGGGTGGTCTGGCTTGTTGTGAGGCTCAGCTGGGGTGGCAGGCCAGAGTTAGAACCCGCCATGCCTCCTGGGTGCCTCATGAGGAGCTGGGCACAGGGAGAACAAGTAGCAGCTCTGCCCCATGTCTGAGAGTCTCAGGTTCAGTGTACCTGGGCTGGATTGAAAAAAAAACTGCTGCAGGGTGGCTGTCAATGATCCTGGCTGTGATAGTCTGGTCTGCTGGGTGGAGTTGTGAAGAGAGGGAAGACCGGATGATTTTTAAAAAATTAATGAAATTTAAAGAAAAGAAAATTATAAAAGTTCCTAATAACAGAATTGCAATGGCTCCCAATAAGAGGTAGAGACACATATTCTCTCTTTATGTAATGAATTATCTCATTTGCCAAATCTATTTCATTAAGCAAAAATAATATTAGCAGGGCTGATCTCTCCCTAGATGCTTTAGAGCAAGACTATTATAATTTCTGAGGGTCGCTGACATTCCTTATCTCATGACCACATCATTCCCATATTCCAGTTTCTTTGTCTTCACAATTTCCCCTGTGTGTGTTTGCATGTGTGTACATGCAGGTGCTTGTAGGTACATGATGTACATGATGACATTCAATGGCGAGGTTTATTTACGTATGTTAAGAACATAGACTGCTCTCTCTCTCTCTCTCTCTCTCTCTTTTCTCTCTCTCTCATCCTATGGTCTCCTCCCTTTACTCCCACCCCACTTCACTGTTCTGTGCTGGGAATAAAATTATGTTTTCTAAACATAGTATACAAATATTCAAAATCAAACCAGTCAAATCAGTGAACAAGACTGATACTCCTGCTGAATCTCTGAGCGGATCTCTAATTTCATAGTCGTGCCAGGATCCAGAACAGATTGTCAGTAACACAGAGACCCAGAAAATCCAATTCCACATTGTGACTTTTATACAAATTTAAATTTGTCCTTTCTTCATTTCTCCTCTTCCTTTTCTCTCCCTGCCCTTCTTCCCCACTGTCTCATTTCTCACATGTTTTATATATACATATAAATATATATGTATATATATATATGCATATATATATATATGCCTGGCCTTTTCTTATCTTAATAGAAATTATTTTATATTATCATAAGATTTCTGGATATTTGGCCATATTAAAAGTTGATGTGCAGTTGGGAATTCAATTGTTCAATTCCCAGTTGAATTGTTCCATTGTTTCAAAGATATAACCTCCAAGAAGTGTACGCAGAAGTTGCAAACTAAGACAAAGCCTTGGCTGTGAGAAATATCAATCCAGCTAATTTAATTCCTCATCATGTCACTAAGCACATCTTTAAACAACTAGTCGTAAAGAATAGACAACACTTCTCAATGGCAAAACAGCATGCACATATCGGGAGGGAATAGGTAGCGTGAAACCATGTCAAAGTTTGGCTGCTAAATCATGTATTTCCCCTAGAGAGTGATGTTATATTATGTAAGAGTTACACCGTTCACAACTTTTTTCTAATCTAAGAAACTTTGGGACAACATCTGGGGCGTGCTCCAGGTTTACTCCTGACTCTGTGCTCTGGGATCACTCCTGAAAAGACATAAGGAAACATATAGGTGCCTCAGATAACTGGGCCTGCTGTTATCTGAGCCTGCTGCATGCAGGACAAACACCATCCACACTGTACTAACTATCCAGTCTGCCTCATAACTTATTTGTGATGAATATATCTTAATATTATTAAGCGATGGAGTAATGATTTAGATAAGTTAATTTCTTTGTTACTTTGATCATATACTCTTAATAAAATAACCTATTACCTAAGCCAGGTTATTATTAAGCATAAGTGGTAAACTTGCTTACATTACTAGAATGTATGTACTATAAAATAAATCAGAAAATATTAGGGCATCTCTTATGATTATACCTATAGATCCTGACACGCACTTCATTTTATTTAACTTCTCTGTCCTCTTGTTTTCTTCAATATTTGTAGTGTAAAATTATCATGAGTTTAATGATTTTTATTCAATGTTATTTCTTTTTGGCTTTAAGAAATGTATTGTACCACCATGAGATATACAATTACAAGGATGTTAATGATTGATTGGGCTTTAGTCATACATTGTTCCAGCATCCAGTGCCCTATTTCCACCACCAATGTCCCCAAATTCCCTCCCCATTCCCCAGTCTGCCTCCAGAGCAAGCACTTTTCCTTCTCTCTCTCTCTCTCTCTCTCTCTCTCTCTCTCTCTCTCTCTTTCTCTCTTTTTCTCTCTCTCTCTTTGTCTGCTCTCCTTCCTCTTACACATTGTGGATTGACCAAAAGTCATTTAGGGATTATATGTAAATCTCTTTGTTTATATTCAATACTCAGTTCTAGTCTGGCGTTACCATTTTCCACAATTAGTAGAACACTGGTCACTGGTATATATTTATATCACACTAATAAATGGATTCATTCTATCAATATTTTTATATAGACCATAGATATCTTCATAGCTAAAAAATTAGTAAAAGTGGAGGAAAAATAATTCCCACCTCAAAATACCAAAATTAAAATTAAAAGTATATAGCAAGACACAAATATTTATTTTCTGCTTGGTTACCTATCTCACTGTTTTCCTCTTTTCATTTTATCCACACAAGCCTCTTACCCCAACCCTAGCCTCCTTCTCTTTCTTTCCTTGGCCTTTCATCCCCCTTATTCTCTTACCTTCACTTGGAGAGAAAGTTAATTCCCATTCAATTATTTTATAAATATATAAAAGGTCATCACACAATTTTTTTTAAATAGGTCATGTTGGCTTATTTTTAAATTGATTGCAATCTATGAAAATAAATGATTTTATGAGTTATTAAATGGTTACTCATCAATTTTTCCCATTATATTTGTCAGAATCAACTTCTGTTTCAGGAGAATACCATCTTATAAGCATATAGTCAGATTCACATTTTAATATGTTTTTTATAAAATTCAAAGAAGTAATTATGTATTTTTTTTTACTTTTTGGGTCACACCCAGCATTACTCAGGGGTTACTCCTGGCTTTGCATTCAGAAATTACTCCGGCAGTGTTCAGGGGATCATATGGGATGCTGGGGATTGAACCCAGGTCAGCCACGTGCAAGGCAAGTGCCCTACCGGCTATGCTATCTGAAGTCACATGATAGGGGGAAAGGTTGGCCTATTTTCCTATATGAATACCCATGTATGTGTCTCTGTGTGTAAAAAATATCAAAGCCAGGGACCAGAGTAGGTGCTCAGCAGTTGAACACTGATTTCTTATTTGTGAGGCTCTACATTTTGATCCTTGGTACTTCAAAACATGGCAAAGCGTCAAAGAAATAGTTAAAAGGACAGAGAACTTTCAGTTCCGGCCACATCTCTTTGATTCTACCATTATCCCTGCATTAACATACACCTCAGAGATCTGGACACTACAAAAGCAGGATGAGACTGCTATTCAGGTCTCCCAAAGAGGAATCAAAAGAGCTATGCTTGGAATAACATGCCTCATTCAAGTGAGAGAAGCAATCTTGAATTTTTGACCTTTGTCCACGATCGAGAGTCAGGGACACTCTCTCTTTTGCCAACGTGTTGAAAATCAGATGGGCTGGACATGTAATGTGACTTGGAGACCACCACTGGACTAGAGCTATTATCGAGCCCATGGGATGTCAAAAGATCACGTGATCGCACACCTAGAAGTTGGTCAGATTTCTTCCTCAGGACCCTAAACGAATGGTTTGAGGCTCTTTGTATTTCTGAAGCAAGCAGATGCCACTGGGCTACACTGGCACATGAGAGGGACAAATGGAAATGTTACTGGCGCCCATTTCCATTTTGTGGCCCTGAAATGGCGAATAAAGAGATATCAAGTGATCAAGTGATTTACTGAAATGAATTGTGTTCATAGTATGTAGAAATATAAACAGAAGAATCTTTTAACCTGGGAAGATGGAACTACCAGGACAATTTTAAGTACTTTTAAGTAGTTTTGGTTTTAGCTGTGAAGTGTCTCTTTGGATATGAATCCTTTACTTACAGATATGTGTGTTTAATTTTGCATCAGTACACTCCAGCAAAACAATTGAGTCACACTTAGGCATTACCCTAGATTGTTTACTGTATCTAAAATATTTTAAGGGCCGGAGCGATAGCCCAGCGGGTAGGGCGTTTGCCTTGCAGCGGCCGGCTCATGCCGCCTGGGTTCGATCTCCGGCATCCCATATGGTCCCCCAAGCGCAGCCAGGAGTAATTCCTGAGTGCAGAGCCAGGAGTAGCCCCTGAGCATTGCCGGGTATGACCCAAAAAGCAAAAAATATATATATATATATATATATATATATATATATTTTTTTTTTTTTTAAAGGTGCTGGTCATATATGGGCTGTTTGTCTGTAATCTGTGTGGATATTATTTGTATCTTTACCACAACAAACTGCTTACATTTTCTTCACATATTCTTCTCTGCTTTGTCAGTAACACTGACTCCCCCATCACCAGTAGTGAAGTGGCATCCCCAATACCCCTTAATACTTAGAGCAGTGGTTTTCAGCCTTGGCATACCTGATAGCAGCGCCAGTCAGGGGGCTGTTGAAAACTACATTTCCATGAGATTTGGGTTACTCTTCGTTAAGACTCATGGATTTGCTGAGGAGTGTGTTCCCAGAACTTCTGGACACAGTTGCAGTGGTTCGCTTTCTTGTTCGTGTTTCTGTGTTCTCTTCCTTTGTAAATTTGCACAAGTTGGCACTGTAACTTGCTTAGGTAGAATTTCCGTTGTAGAGGAAGCAAGAGCTAGGCATTCTGACTGGAACAGTCAGGCTGTAACAAGAGTAAGCAGTAGGGATGTGGAGGGTCTGCACATGAAACTGACCTTTAGCTTCATAAAATGATTTTAGAAAAGTCAAAAAGCTGAAATAAAATCTCAGGGTAAAAACATGAAAATCATAACTATTTTATTCAGTATCTTTGATAGAAAGCAAATGAGGTTTTATTTAAGACAATGGAATGCTTTTCCCATATTTTCATATACCCATAACTTCATCACCGAACTCCAGTTTCTGCCAAGAGCCTTTGATTTTACTACTTACTAAACTTCTGTTGTGGGGCTTGAGTGATAGTACAGCAGGTAGGGCGCTGGCCTTGCAAACAACCAACCTGGGTTCAATCTCACCATCCCATATAGTCCCTTGAGCACCTCCAAGAGTGATTCCTGAGTGCAGAGCCAGAAGTAACCCCTGAGCATTGCCAGGTGTGGCCCCCAAACTTCAGCCTTAATTACTTTGACTATTCATATCTTTATATTTTAATGTATATTTTATAAATATTTTATGCCCCTCCAGGTGTATTTATGTACATAAGAATACAACAATGAAATAATGACTACATGATTTTTTTTTACCTTTTTATGACATCATAAATTTGAGCAGAATGGAGACTCACTCAATACTTTCTAGAAGTACTAGCTGAATACAGTACTGTGATTTTTAAATATGAGGAGTACTTTAGAGTCTCTTTTTGTATCAAATTATTAACACAAAATAGTTTCACACAAACAATCATTTGACATAGTGCTATGATTTTTGTTAAGTATTTATGTATGCATAAAGTATACCTCAACTCATCTTTAGGTATGTTATTTTTCTCTCTGTAGTTTCCATATTTTACCTTAGATTGTTGTGATTCTCAGTGCCATTGAAATTCAAACTCTGCTTTTTATTGAGCAATTTTTTATCTTGTTTTTCCTTTTTAATTGAATTTCCATGAGACATTATTTACAAAAAAAATTTCATGATTTATTTTCAGTTATAAATTGTTGCATTCCCACCACCAACGTCCCCAAATTTACTCCTACAATCTCACCCCCAACCTACTTCTATGTCAGACAGTCTCTCTCTGTTTCTCTGTCTCTCTCTCTCTCTCTGTCTCTCTCTCTCTCTATTTCTCTTTTTTCCCATTTTCTTTGAGCACAGTGACTGCAGTTCTCTTACTGAAAGGGTATCAGAATATCACTTTGCCTCCTTTCCGACTCAGTTCTTGACCAGATTGAAATTTCCAACTATTGTTGTCATACATATCCGTTCTCTGTTCTAACTCCTCTCCTGCCCCTGTTTATGATCATGAACCAGTTCTGCTGACCCTCCTTTATACTGACTTTGGTATTTTTTTTCATATTATGCTGACCTAAATTAATTTTGGTAGTCAATACCTGCTAGGTGTCATACACTATACTACAAGTGAGACTGGTAAACTTTCAAAAAATAAATAAATGCTAAAAAATGAGTGTTTGACCTAATATTTTATTCTTTTATGGTACAAATATAATATAATTTGAATATTATATTTTAAGTTTCTAGTGAAAACGGTGAAAAACACATCTTGAAGCTATTCAATGCTCCCTATTCTGACCAATATTCAAATCTAGGTGCCAGGGAAATAATACGGCGGGAAGGCACTTGCTATAATAGAGGTGGTATGGTAAAGTAATTGCAATCTTCAAATTAGGTCTTGAGTTTTATTTCATTTAGAAGAGACTAGTTTTCTTGCCACATTGAACAGTTGTTCTGATATCCCAAGGGGAAAAAGCAACACTTTTAATCTAGAAAGTAGGAATTCTTAAATATATTCACAGTTCAATAGATAACTAATTTATTTTTAAATTACTTGTTGACTGTCATTTCATTCCTCAAATATTGTTAAGGCAAAGTCTATTGTGAATAAGCTACTAATAGAAATGAAATAAATGAAACAACTCATAATAAGTGACACATGTAGCATGTCATGACTATAGTTCAGCTGAATCTCCAAGCTTTTGAAGTCAGTGACAAATTAATTATAAGGAAAGATCCTGAATATCATGAGCCACACCTAGAAACCAAAAAATATCTCAAGGTAAATGAAGCTATTAAGGTTCAATCACTTAATGGTGAGATGTTTTTAAAAGGTCACTAGTAGGTAAAGTTTTTGCAAGTACAAAACTACATTATTTTAATTTTTTATTCAAAATTAAAATAAACCAGAGATGCAGTTAATAATAAGGATCTAATTTATCTTACCAGGTTCTGGGATGGATGCTGTCAAAGAAACCCTTACAGCTGGGACAAGTTTATAAACTGATATAGAAATCAACGTAAAACCATGAATGTTTTACTCACATGCTTATATATTTAACATGCTGACCATTTTTTGTTCAAGCATCTTCTACTTTTAAGCACTTATTTATTGCCTGGAGGTACAATTATAAATACATTATGAAAATATCCTTGACCTCCTAAAGAATATGCATTAAAGTATGGAAAACAAATAATAAGCTTGCTTCCTTTGAATCATTGTGGATTTATTTTTCTAACAACATTCTCTTTCATAGAATATTCATAGAATATTCAGTTAAATGAATTCATACTCATTACTTAAATATCTCCTCAATTTTCTCTTATGAAAATAAAATCTCACCTTAGTCCCAATTTAAAGGCATTATTTAAGGCTTATTTAATTTTGTTTGTTTATTTTTGTTTTACAGCCACAACTGAGGTTTTTATGATTTACTCTTGGCTTTGTCCTCATTCCTGGAGGGATCAGGAACCATCTGAGGTGATAGGGCTCAAACCCAGGTAGACTACATAATCAGGTAATCGGGATTGATTACCCACCTACTATACCATCACTTCAGCTGCTGGTTTGGTTTTTTTTCAAACTATTATGTTTTTAGCTGTTAACCTATTATAAAAATTCTCCTGGGCTAAGGATGCAGCTTAAGTAATAGATAATATTTCTAGCATGTGTAAAACCTTGAGTCTGATTTTGTTCACCACATAATAAGGGCCCAATTTTCAAAAATTCTTCCTTAGGATTCAGGTTTTAATCTTTTTGAGAATCTTATTAAAGTGGCAGGTGTTTTATAATTAATTTTAATGGAAGTTCTAATGGGATTTTTTTCCCTAGAAAAATGTTTATATTTAACACTATTACAATGACATCTCTTCAACTCCACTGTTCTTCCTGCATTAACATACGCCTCAGAGACCAGGACCCTACGAAAGCAGGACGAGAATGTTATGCGGGTCTCCTAAAGAGGAATTGAAAGAGCTATGCTTGGAATATCACACCTCGCTCAAGTGAGAGAAGGAATCCGGATTCTGACTTCCATCACTGTTACAGAGTCAGGGATGTTGTCTCGTTTGACAAACCATCGGAAATCAGATGGGCTGAAGTTGGAATGCAATTTGGAGATGACCGCTGCTATTTGGAGAGCCGTTTCCAACTGGATCCCATGGGATGTCAAAGATCATATGGCCGCCCACCTACAAGATGGTCAGATTTCTTCATCAAGACCCTGAATGAGGGCCGGAGTGATAGCCCAGCGGGTAGGGCATTTGCCTTGCACGCGGCCGGCCTGTGCCGGCCTGGGTTCGATCCCGGCGTCCCACATGGTCCCCCGAGCACCGCCAGGAGTCATTCTTGAGTGCAGAGCCAGAAGAAACCCCTGAGCATTGCCGGGTGTGACCCAAAAAAGCAAAAAAAAAAAAAGACCCTGAATGAACAGTTTGAGGCTCTTCGTATTCCTGAAGCAACCAGATGCTATTGGGCTACACTGGCACGTGATAGGGTCAAATGGAAATGTTACTGGCGCCCCTGGAGCAAATCGACTAATAATGGGATGTCAGGTGATCAAGTGAAAATGACTGAATGAGGTATCATGACCTCTTTATTTTTGGCAATTTATTTATTTGTTTGTTTATTTTTTTCTTTTTTGTGTTACACCCAGAAAGGCTCATGGGTTACTCCTGGCTCTTCACTCAGGAATTACTCTTGGGTGCTTGGGGGACCATATGGGATGCTGGGGATAGAACCTGGGTCAGCAACATGCAAGGCAAATGCCCTATCTACTGGACTATGGCTCTGGCCCCTCCTGACCTTGTTGACATATGAGTAAATAAAAGTTGATTTTAAAAAAGCAAGAGAAAAAAATCAATGGTCTGAAATATAGAACAACCAAAAATTAGAAAGAATTCTATTCAAGGGGCAACAAGATCTTTAAACTAATCATATGCAAATTCTCACTTAGTGATCACCATTTTATTTTTCTTCTGAAAGTAATTCTTCAAAGTAGACGAATTCTACTATATTATCAATCTCAACCAGTCAAAATACAAAGAAGATTGTCCCATTTTTAAGACAAGAGAATATTTAAGTTTGACTTTCCATTTCCCTTAGATAGCAAAAGTTTGTTGTGGAAATGACTGTAATATGACAATGTCCAGCATTAATTACAATACATATTTTTAATGCCACACAACTACAGATAAATAAAAAATAGTGCTGAAAAATGACAGATGTGACATTCATTTATTAAAAATGCTATTTAGTGGTTTTAAAAAGACATTGGTAAACAGGTGTCTAAGTTGCTGTCAGGTGTCTAAGTTGATAGTTTATGCAGTTACTACTGGTAATATTAACAAGAGGGACTTTGAGAGAAATGAACAGTTCAGTCAAGAACACCTATAAATGAGGAGCTGCCCGCGAATGGCATCCAGGGTCTCACAAACGGCTGAGGAGGCTGGAGCTCGGCTCGCGCCGCGCCTTAGCTGACCATGGAACCCCGAGGAGAGCAGATGGGCTTTGGGAGTGGGCCGGTCGCCTCCGGGGGTCCCGGAAGCAGCTTAATGAGACACGCCCATCACACTAGCCACCATTTTCGCTCTCCGGACACTGGGAAACTGCCTCACGACCAGAGGAACAGAGCAAAACCAGTTCGAGCGCAGGTAGGCGGCTCCAAGAGGCGGGAATCACTGGGAAGCCTTCAGATTTAGGCGTGGTCGCCCTTTCCCCTCCATTTTGTGGATTCTTGTGGCCCCGCCCAGGAGCTGCCTGTGGGCCAGCATCCAGGGTCCCGCAAACGGCTGGGGAGGGTGTAGCTCGGCTCGCACCGGGCCTTAGCTGACCATGGAACCCCGAGGAGGGCAGTTGGGCTTTGGAGTGGGTCCGTCACCTCCGGGGTGTCCCAGAAGCAGCCGGATGAGACTCGCCCATCACACTAGCCACCATTTTCGCTGTCCGGACACTGGGAAACTGCCTCTCGACCAGAGGAACAGAGCAAAACCAGTTCGAGCCCAGGTAGGCGGCTCCAAGAGGCGGGAATCACTGGGAAGCCTTCAGATGGAGGCGTGGTCACCCTTTCCCCCTCCATTTTGTCAAGCCTGGTGGCCCCCCCCCAGGAGCTGCCCATGGGCCAGCATCCAGGGTCTCCAAAACGGCTGGGGAGACTGGAGCTTGGCTCACGCCGGGCCTTAGCAGACCATGGAACCCCTAGGAGGGCATATGGGCTTTGGGAGTGGGCCCGTCCCCTCTGGGGGTCCCGGAAGCAGCCGGATGAGTCTCACCCATCACACTAGCCACCAATTTCGCTGTCTGGACATTGGGAAACTGCCTCACGACCAAAGGAACAGAGCAAAACCATTTCGAGCCCACGTAGGGGGCTCCAAGAGGCGGGAATCACTGGGAAGCCGTCAGATGGAGGTGTGGTTGCCCTTTCCCCCTCCATTTTGTCGAGCCTGGTGGCCCCGCCCAGTAGCCTCCTGGCCCTGCCTAGGAGCCGCTTATGGCCTCTTGGGCCACTAAAATAGTGAAACAATAATGTCTTTTGGTGCACTGCATTCCACGAAGAACAGGAAAGTTTGTTGGGAGGGAGATATAGAGAGGAAAGAAATGACATGCAGAACCCGCCAGGTGGTTGGGGTGCGGGAGGCGGGATGGAGATGGGACATTGGTGATGGGAGATGGGTTTGGGTGGAGGGTGCGTGTTGGAACCCTTGGAACCAGGACTCTACATGAGCATCTTTCAATTAAAAAAAAAAGGTGGAATCTACCACGGACATGTGGGAATCAGAGGTTAGGTGAGACAGAGAAGGGAACAGTGTGTTAATATTTGTCAAAAGTGATAATGCCAGCCTAGAACTGAGCATTGAATATAGGATAAAAGATATACATGATAATCTCTAAATGTATGTATTGCAATCCACAATGTGTAAGAGAAGAGAGAAAGAAAGAGAGAGAAGAGATAGAGAACTTGCCATGGAGGCAGGCTGGGGGAGGGGGAGGCAAGTGGAGACATTGGTGGTGGGAGATGGGCACTGGTGGAGGGATGGGTGCTGGAACACTGTATGACTGAAACCCAAGCATGAACATCTTTGTAATTGTATATCTCATGTTGGTGTAATAAAATATTTAAAAAAGAACACCTATGAACCAAAAACTATCAGGGCCATGTTATTAATGCAAACATCTCTTTCGGGGCTTCAGGATGAAGGTGGTGGCAGCAGTTTCCAATAAATTGACTTTCCTTACAATTTATTTTAAATATTCTGTTATAATAAATGCTGGGGATCAGAGGTCACTACAAGTGTATGCCACCTGCACGGCAGAGTCTGGCAAGCTACCCGTGTCATATTTGATATGCTAAAGACCAATAACAATTATATACCTCATTCCCATGACATTATGGGATGGTTTGAGGCTCTTTATGTTCCTGGAGCAAGCAGATGCCATTGGGCTCTACTAGCATGAGACAGGACATATGGAGATGCTATCGGTGCCCGCTAGAGCAAATCAATGGTGAATGGGAAGACAGTGACAGTGGTACAGTGATAACCTCAAGATACGTGAAGGACTGTCAAATATGTTAACCATTAGTAAAAAATACAGCCAACGAACATGTAAAAACATAAAACATTTTTCTTTCTATTTGAGGATTTTTCTGTGATTCTACTCTTAATATCTGAATTTGTTGCACTTCAATAAGGAAAATTCTTAGATTTAATCAATATATCAGTGTACTGTTATACTTTTTAAAAAGTATAATAATGTTTTGTTTTTAAAAAGAGCACATGTTAAGCAATGGCAATTTATACTGTTCATTATCTACAGTATAATTTTCCCAAGAATTATAAATAGTTATTTTCTATAAACTAGTGACATTTTCTTAGGTCAATAACCATTTCTGGATTAGATTAATTTCTACAGTCCTTTTATTCATAATATATTTTATTACATAAACCAATAAGTCCCCTGTAACTGAGTATTCCCCCAAACTAAAAGGGGACAGATATGCGTGTGTGTGTTCATATGCATATATACATGTGACACTCTCATGGCACATATTCTACCATGTAAAATTTACTGTTAAACTATCTGACATGGGGACAATAATTATATAATTCTCTAATCTTTTATTAATTTATAAATTTGAACAATTCTTTTATGTTTATACTAAATTTTTAGGAATCACCATAGAATAATTGTTAATTGCAGTCTCTTGGTAAGTGGCGAAATGCATGAACACTTTGTCACAAGGTAATAAGCATTGTATATAGATAAGCAGAGATTCCTGCCAATTCAATGTTAACATTTTGTTAAAACTTGATCAACATTAATGTTTATTATTGTTACACTTGAAATATCTATATCTTAGCACATAGATTTATCTGTTGTGCATTCCATTACTTTATACTTTAGCTATTTCCATTAATAAATATACCATTTCAAACATTTCAAAAGTCAGAAGGATAAAGACAAATAGAAATAGATAATTTTTATTTGAGGTATTGAAAAGAGAAGGGAAGAGAAGGTTTTAAATGATTGCAAACCTTGGACTGGATTGCCATCTCAGATCAACAAACAATAGAGTGGAATGTGAAGGGTTGGACTAGAGATAATATGGGGATAGCAGTGGAGTCTTTGGGACACTTTGGGGTGGTGGGGCATAATACCTTTGTAAATCTTTAACATGAATACTAATACTATTGAAAGAAAACTAAAGAAGCCTATTTTGCTTTTTATTTTCGGTAATAAAGTAAAAACTAGGAATGACAAAGAAAGACTTAAACATTTAATATTGGGGCAGAAAGAGGAGGAATTACCCATACCTCTATAAAATATAGATTATTGTTTATATAGGTCTATTTTTTTTATTTTTTTAAAAAATATTTTATTGTACCACCGAGAGATATAAAATTACAAGATGTTCATGTTTGTTATACAGTCACACAGTTCCAGCACCCATCCCTCCACCCATGCCCATCTTCCACCACCAATGTCGACACTTCCCTCTCCCAATTCCCAATCCTGCCTTTAAGGCAGGTTCTCTATCTCCTCCCTCTCTCCCCACAACTCACTTCCCTTTCTTACTGTGGATTTTAGTAAATACATTTAGAGGTTATCATGTGAATCTTTTTGACTATAGTCAAAGCACAGTTCTCAGATGGCATCATTTTAAATGATTATCAGCAAACAGTTCCCTACTCTGTCTTACCTAGCCTATGACTCACGTGGTATACGGGATTTTGAGATGAAGCTGGCGTGTCATGGGTATAGGGTTGTGTCCAGCTTTGAATCCAGACTGAAGGATGACTGTGTTTGTGCTGTGCGAGGCTTTCTGACTTCTGGGAGCCTGTCAGAGGAGAGGCCACGGAGCAAAAAAGCTGCCCCCCACTCCAAGACACCCCATCAGTCTACCACGGGGTGGTCAGGTAGACTCCGCCCTGCACCTAAATACCTGGTGTCCGGCCGAAATCCTCTACAGCAGTGCTGGGTGGGGTTGCCAAGCCTTTGTGGAGGGAGCCAAGGTGGGGGAGATGGCGCGACTCCGGGTAGTCGCTGAGTCCCGCATCCCTGGGCTTGAACTCGGCTTCTCTCTTGGGTCCGGCTGTGTCCAGCTGTGGAGTACAGAGGATGACTGTGGTTGTATTGTACGAGGTTTTCTGACTTCTGGGACCCTGGGGGAGGACAGGCCAAAGAGCAAAAACCTGCCCCAAACAAGACGCCCCATCAGTCGACCTCAGGGCAGGCAGGCAGACTCTGCTCTGCACCTGAATAATTCGTGTCTGGCCAAGAGCCCTAGCAGCAGTTCTGGGCAGGACTGCCAGGCCTTCAAGCCTAGGTTTCAGTGACTATTTTTAAACTTTATTGAAAATTTAAATTAGTTTTAAAATGTATTACTATATATGAAAATATATAATCTTGTGATGCTCAGGGGCAATGCTTAACTCTTGAAAATAGTTTCCAGATGTTCTTGGGGAGGCTACACGGTTCTAGGGATAAATTCTGGGTCTCCTACTACAAAACGAGTTTCCAGACTATTGAGCTTTCTCTCTAACTCATTTATGAATTTTCTACATGGATTAGTCCATGGCATTAAATTAAGTAATGGTTAGCCATAGAAGAGTTTTGAAATAATTGAATCATAAAAGCTCTTTTGTAGTTACATATAAACTGTAAATATTTTTAAAAGATGTACCAATTTGAATAAGCTTCTCTACTGCTTCCTCACAGAAAATAATCCCTGAAAATAAGTCTATGGAATTTTTAATGAAAATACAGTTGACTCTCAAAATTGAACTGGGAGAGCATCTACCAATTTTCTTCTTAACATTGCTATAATAATTTTCTTTTTCACATTACTATAAATCCTGAAAATTCCAAGTATATTTAGGGTAGATTAAGTTTCTGTTCTCTTGTTAACTAGCATAAAAACTAAGCTGATGCTAAAGGAGTGCAAAATCTTTACACACAGTGGACATCAAAGAGTGATATCTCCAAACACTTCAGAGCCCATTTATGTTACAAAATTTAAACTTCAATGAGAACCAACTCTATATTCAATGATATCCTCCAAGTAATAAAAATAGCTAAGCACACAAAAAATAAATGTTAAAACCAATCGAAAGAAAATTGAAGTACTTTTCACATGCTAAGATATATGGCAACAACCTAGCAAGTAGATGGAATAAATACTAAGCAGATACAAATTAAAATTATATTTGATTTGTTCAAGTAATGCCATCTGACACTCAGTTTGGAAATGCTAGTAAATTGCATTTTATTGATATCTTCATATGAAAATCATTGGTAATGAATTACATATTAAACAATGATGTTTTATTTTTATTTCATCAATTCTATAGCAATTTTATGCATATTTCTTTGTTTAGAGATAAGGCTGAACAATGCAAAAATGTTAAAACACACTTAGGAAAATAATGCTAATATATTGGCAAAAACAATGTCTAGCCAAGGAGAAGAACAGAGAGCTCATTATATAGATGATAATAAGACAATTTACTGTTAGGTATACTAGTAAATTATTTTAATCCAATTGTAATAATTAGAAGAAGTCTAACTCTCATAATTATTTTTGCAAATCCACCTGGAGATCAAAGTGGAAAGCAGAAATCTTAGTAAAATGCATATTTCTACTTTTCTGCTGATTACTCTTCTAATTAGTAACTGAAACTCAGTATATGATAAATCATATCTTGGAGTTGATTTTAATTATATTGTAACTGTGATATGCTGAAATAACACAGAGACAAAGATTATATATACTTATTTATAAGTATTTAATTCCAGTCTCTAGATTATTCCAATTTCATGATTATTTTAAAAAGTAGTTATTATGATTCATCTGAATATTTTTAATTTTGTAACATATGAAGTCTTTAGCCTGACAGTGAAGGCTGATAAGATTTTTTTTATTCTTTATTGTTCAAATACGATTTCAACATTATTTTTTCAAGTCCCTCAATAATAGTATGTGGGAATATTTAATAAAATGCAGGGCTTCGTATACATTTTAAATTAA
Organism: Cryptotis parvus; assembly: GCA_021461705.1. Classification (NCBI taxonomy): domain Eukaryota; kingdom Metazoa; phylum Chordata; class Mammalia; order Eulipotyphla; family Soricidae; genus Cryptotis; species Cryptotis parvus. The sequence continues at coordinate 50,201 of JAJIBD010006221.1, forward strand.
TGACTATGTTCATCACAGCATTTTTTTTACAAAATTCATAGTACTGGCTAAAAACTTCATACACAAGCCTACATGCATAAAGCACTAATTAATTAATTAATTTAAAAGCTTTTTCTCAGAAACTTACAATATCCTCATCTCTGAATTATGCAAACCAAATCTGGAAATTTTTTGTTTATTTACTGAATCTCAAGACTTATTTTATGTATATTTTATAGCTCTTATTTTTTCTTTAAACTTAAATATTCACATTTAAAAATACAGTACACTATGAATTTGACATTTCTGATTCCTTTACTATCAACCTTAACATCATACTTTATATCAAAAATGTACAATCAAATTAATTCCTCTTTTCTGCTTAAATACTCTGAGAGTATTATAATTTTATTTATCTTGATGCTGATATAGTACAGTAAGTATGGTGTTTGCTTTGCACCTGGTCAACATAGGTTCTGTCTCTGTATGTGTCGTCTCCACAGACATTTCCCAAAATTTCCAAGAACGACCCATGCATGAGGAGACAAGAATAAATCCTGATTACACACCAGGTATGGTACCCCAAACCGTGTGTGTGTGATTGTGTTTGTGTGTAATTTAACATCAAAGAAAATGACAAACTTAATACTAAATTAATCTGATTGTGTATTTTACGAGAACTCTGCATTTATTGTTGGACCATCTTGAGTTATGCAATAACAGTTATGCAATCTTCTTCTAATGCCCTTTAGAGGAAGACTTGTTAAAGATAAAGAATTAATAAGACAATTTATTTTTTATTTTTAATTTTTTTTAAGTATTTTATTATACCACCGTGAGATATACAAATAAAAAGATATATAATTAAAAAGTTCATATTTGGGTTTTGGTCATACAGTGTTCCAGCACCCGTCCCTCCACCAGTGCCCATCTTCCACCACCAACGCTCCCGCTTCCCCTCCCCCTTCCCCAGCCCTCCTCTATGGCAGGTTCTTTATTTCTTTCCCTTTCTCTCTCTTTCTCTTTTCCTTCCCTTCCAGACTATGTATGTTCTATTTTTTATTTTTAATTTTTTATTATACCACCTTGAGATATACAATTACAAAGATGCTCATGATCAGGTTTTAGTCATACAGTGTTCCAGCACCCATTCCTCCACCAGTGCCTTATTCCCATCATAAGTTCCAAAATTCCCTCCCCCATATCCCCAGGCTGCCTCTATAGCAGGCACTTTTCCTTTCTTCTCTCTCTCTCTCTCTCTCTCTCTCTCTCTCTCTCCCTCCCTCCCTCCCTCTCTATTTCTCTCTCCCTTTTTCTCTTTTGCCTTCTCTTACACATTGTGGCTTGCTCTGCAGACATTTAGGAATCATCATATGAAACCTTTTGTGTACATTCAATGCTCAGTTCTAGTCTGGCATTACCATTTCCCACAATTAGTAGAACATTTGTTTATATTTATATTCCACTAATGAATGTAGTCATTCTATATCTATAATTTTCTTCTGACTAATTTCACTCAGCTACATAATCAGAGACATAATCTCTATATCTATCCATTTGCAGATAAATTTCATGACTTGTTTTTTTTTTCTGACAGCTGCATAGTATTCCGTTGTGTAAAGAAACAATGGTTTCTTTAGCCAATGTTCTGTTCTCCGGTATTCAGGTTATTTCCAGATTCTGGCTATTGTGAATAGTGCTTAGATGAATACACAAGTGCAGACAGTGTTTCTTCTGTGTGTTTTTGGGAATCCAGGGTATATTCCCAGGAGTGGTATTGATAGTACAAAAGCTACTCCAGAAGAAAAAGAATCATCTGACTTTTGACCTACAGATATTTACCTTAATAAAATGTCTTCGTTAGCTGACTCTTTTATTTTAACTTAAAAATGAAGACTAGCTATTCTGAATTCTTACAGACTTGTTTTTAGAAAACTATTGTGTATTAAATGTTTTATTGGTTCAATATAAATAATTGGATTTAAAAAATTGTAGACTATTGAGATAAAGAATGTGTCCTAGAGGCAGAGTAGGGAAAGAGGGAGGTTTGGGGACATTGGTGGTGGAAAATGGGCATTCGTGGAGGGATGGGTGCTGGAACACTGTATGACCAAAATCCAAACATGAACATCCTTGTAATTGTATATCTCATGGTGGTATAATAAAATATAAATAAATAAATAAATATATAAATAAATGGATATATATAAATAAATAAATGAACAAACAAATAAGTGTTGCTTATTAACATTTTACTACTAAGTAGCTATAGCAAGCTATAATTTGCAAATTTGTTTCTATATGTGTTAGCCTATTTAAAAAGATATTAAGAATGAATGATATAGGCACAGGAGAGATAGTATAGCAGGTAGGGCAATTGACTTGCATGCAGTCAATGTGGGTTAAATCCCTGGCATCCCATATGTTCCCCTGAGCACTGCCTGAAGTAATTCCTCATGCAAAGCCAAAAACATCCCCTGAGCACCCCTTGGTGTGCAACTCCCCTCTCCAAAATGAACAAATTATATATAATTTTGCCAATGAAAATTGTGTTTTACTCTACTCCTTAAAAATTATTTCCCAGTGCTAGAGAGACAATACAATGGCTAACTATAGGGCTGTCCCTGGTTTGATCTCTACCCCAACATACTGTACCCTGATCAGTGACCCAGGAATAAGCCCTGAGCACTTCTGGGAGTATCCTGAAAACCAAAATTATAATTAAATAAAAGCAAAGCTAATATTTTTTTTTATCTAAGTATAAAATGCCTTCAAAGGTATTCTCTCAAAGTTAAAAAAGTCAATGTAGCAGACATCTATTAAAAATGCTTTAAATCTTTTAGTCACTCCCTTTTTTCTTTTTCTACCCATATGGTGCTCATGAACTTTTCATCTGTTACAATATTGGAGGAAAAATACACAGTATGAATGATAGCATGTTATGTTGTGTTATGTAATACTGTATTGTTAAGGGCATCTCTGTGTTTTTTTTTATACCACTGTGAGCTAAACAATTAGAAAATTGTTCATGACTAGGTTTCAGTCATACAATATTCGAGCATGCATCCCTCTACCAGTGCCCATTTCCATTTCCCACCACTAGTTCTCTGACTCCCTTCCCCTCTCCTAATCTGTCTCTATAGCAGGGACTTTGCCTCCTCTCTATCTCCCTCTCTCTCTCTCCCTCTCTCTCTCTCCCCCCATCTCTCTCTCTTCTCTTACACATTGTGGCTTGCAGTACATACATTTAGAGGTTGTCTTGTGTATCTTGGCCTACCTTCAATGCTGAAGGTATTTTTTTCCAGGGGTGACTGTTTTTATTTGAGTCCATCTAGTCGGGTGTGCACAGGTGACCCTGGTGGGTGGCAGGGCTCCCCCTGCTCTCATCTTCACCCCACATGGCTGCAGAAGCAGGGGCGTAACCCTCCTCTTCCTCTTCCCTGTCACAGCCGCAGCCCTCCTCAGAAGCAGCCCACCACACCTCCCTGCCATGGTGGCTGCACCCTGTGCCCTGGAACCAGCTCCCAGAAAGGGGAGGCTTCTCCCAGCCTCGGAGAGGCTGAGTTCTAAGCTGGTATTACTATTTCCAACAATTATTAGCACAGTGATATCTTTCTCTGTCTTAACATCTCACTCGCACAGACTTGTGGTAGATTCCATCCAATGACAAGACATCCTAATCCATATTTTGCCTGGTCTTGGATATTAGAATCATACTATTTTTCTGTATATACAACAAATAAATGCTACTCACTTCCATTTATCAATAAAATTTAATTAAATTGTTCAGCCATTTATTACTTGAATTGTTTAAAGTGGCCTTGTCCTTGTGACTACTACGGAAAATTTTAAGTGAACAAAATACTTTGCTGCTGCTAATCCAAATTCTAATGAACAGAAATTAAAGAGGATTATGGAAGGGCTGGAGTGATGGAACAGCCAGTAAGGGACTTGCCTTGCACTCAGCCCATGCACGTTTAATCCCTGGCACCCAATATGATTCCCAAAGCACTGCCGTGTCGGGAACGTCGCCAGGGTCCCCAACAGTGCCGGGAAGCGAGTTCCCTTCTACCTCTGAAGCTGGCAGGGAATGGATGAAGACTCAGGAATCAGATGCAGTTTTAAAAGGTTTTACTTATCACAGGTTCAGGCATACAAATCAGCAATAGGAAAAACCCGGTGCTTAGGATTACCAGCTAGAACCCCAGCCATGTGTAGGCCAAGATGGATGCCACTACGTGTAAAGGCCCTTTGAAGAGGAGACAAAGACAATACTGCCAAGAAGAGTGCAAGCCAAAATAGAGAGCTCAAAGAGAGAGAGAGAGAGAGAGAGAGAGAGAGAGAGAGAGAGAGAGAGAGAGAGAGAGAGAGAGGGAGGAAGCAGGCTGGTTTTATACCCCTTCAACTCAGACCTCCAACTATTATGGGAAGCAGGAAGGGTCAAATGCCCTTAGGTAATTTCTCCCAGCACCTCACCTAGGCCCTATTATATGCTAATATAATAGGTCTAATTATTATATGCTAATATATATCTGGTCTAATTACTTAGATATCCAATGTAGCCAGGCAAATATGCTGGTAAGATCTAGCTAGTCTCACGATGATTGTGGTAGTACGAGAGAATATTTATACTAACCAGTATAGAATACATTGTCAGATAAACTGCCACATTTAAACTACCCCCTATCTACAAGGTGATCTTGGCTTGGCTCTGCAACTCAGACCTCCCACTATTATGGGAAACAGGAAGGGTAAAATGCCCTTAGGTAATTTCTCCCAGCACCTCACCTAGGCCCCATTATATGCTAATGTTTTGAGCCAAGATCTGCCTGGAAATGCCTTTATAGGGTAGAGAAGGGGGTTTCTGAGATGGCATGTCTCTGTACCAAAGACTAATACTAATGCCAGTTAAATATTTCTCCAAGCCTTCACAATAGTCTCGTCTACTTCACAGTAGTTTTGTATTTTAGTTGTCTTTGAGTTATCAGGGAGTCATACTTGCTTGCTTGGAGGCAAGCAGCATTTCTTCTCTGGTCTAATTACTTAGAGATCCAGGCAAATATGCTGGTAAGATCTAGCTAGTCCCACGATGATTGTGGTAGCATGAGAGAATATTTATACCAACCAGTATAGAATACATGGTCAGATAAACTGCCACATTTAAACTACCCCCCTATCTACGAAGTGATCTGCAGGAGGCAATCCAGGGCAGATGCAGAGGCTTTTAGGTGTCCTGCAACACTGCCAGGAGTGATTTCTGAGTGCAAAAACAGGAGTAACCCTTAAGCTCCACTGAGAAGGCCCCAAAAATAAAATTAAAAAGATGACACATGTACCAGAAAGAATGTACAATGGGAAAGTGATTGATGGAGGTTTAATACTTTATTAGTTTAATAAAACTGTGAAGCCCAGAGCTGCCAGGAGTGATCCCTTAGCACAACAGAAAAACAGTTGTGACCTCAAACAAAAACAAAACACTATTATTGCTGCTTTATAAGCAACTTATTATAATAATATCGTTTCTTAATTCTACTTAGTAATTTTCAACCCTTCTAACATTTTGCATTTTATTTCTCCTTCCTTTAAACATGTCTCATTGAAAGCCCTAAAAGTGTTAAAACCTATTTCATCAAGAGGTTATTTTATTGATTATGTAGATCTTTGCTTTGCTCTATTTTCATATAATTTACGCTTTGACTTTTAAACTCTGACTCCTCTGTATGTTTTTTTCAAAAGGGTGCCTTCAATGTGTGATATAAGTAACTTGTGCAGAAACTGATAATTGAGTTTGAACTCTTTAGAGCTCATTAACAACACTTTCATAATTAGGGCCAAATTAAAAGAACGAGTAGTGTAAATTCTACAATTAATTCCTCTTTAGAATGATTTCGCCATCATATTATACAGTGAGTTTCAAGTAAGGAAATTTCTAAGAGGTGGTGAATTATATAGTAAAGGCCTACATAATTTACCATACAGCCACTACATTGATTCAGGTAGAAGGGACATTTTTACTTTGATAGATTTTAATATTTTATTTGAGAGCTTTTATTAGTATTTCTTTAAGTATTAATAAACATTATAATTAAAGTTTAATTTTTCCATGTGATTACATTAATTCCAGTTTGATAAAATTTTGTAAATCAATTAGAAAACTTTTCATTTTGTCAGGTCAATAAAGTTTGAGGAATTTGTCAACCATTAAAATCTCGAATGACATGAAAAAAAGTGGAGCACCTTTTTTGAAACAAAATGCACCACGTAAGGTCTTCATTTTTTTATCTTTTGCCACCTATTTGTATAAATATGAACTTGATACCCTTGAAAGATTTTTGCGAGAGATGTTTTAAAGAACGTTTTAACCATGAAGCATATTCTGGATATAGGTAAAATATAATTCTGTATTTCCCGGGAGAAATTAACTTTTATAATCTTTGAATTTAGTTGATATTTCATCACTTCACTTGTATCACTTCTCTTTCCATTGTTCATCAATTTGCTCCAGCAGGCACCAGTAAACCTCCGTACATTCTGTCACATGCTAGGGTAGCCCAAGGGCATCTTCTCACTCCAGGAACATAAAGAGCCTCAAACCATTCCATCAGGTCATGGGAATGAGGTCTATAATTGTTGCTGGTATTTGACATATCAAATACAGCACGGGTAGCTTGCCAGGCTCTGCCATGAGGGTGGCATACTCTTGTAGTTGCCTCTCATCTTATGCATTTATTGATGAACCATGTGGCCTCAAAGTGGGGCAAGATGGGGAAAAATCAGCTTTTCTTCTGGGTGGAGCTCTGATGAGCTGGGGATCTGGATGTGGAAAATGGCAGCCCCTCATGGTTTGGGGATTTCTCTGGCTTCTTGCGTGCCTCTGCTGGGATGGCAGGCCAGGGCAGAACCCGCCTTCCCTCTTGGGGGCCTCATGATCAGCTGGGCAAAGGGAGAGCTGGTAGCAGCTCTGCCCCCTGTATGTGAGTCTCTGGATTAGGCCTACCTGGCTGGGCTTTAAAAAGACTGCTTTAGGGTAGGACTCTGACGAGTCGGGCTTGTGATCAGCTCTTCTGCAGGGGTAGATATATTTCATACAAGAAGTATAAAGTTAATTAAATAGTATATAGAAACAAGTTTGTTCCTATGGAAATAAAAGAGCATAAGCTTATTGATTTTAAGTAATTATAGATCAAGCAGAAACAACAGAAACAAGTATTTTAGCTACGTATGGCCAGTAGAAAAGAAATTAAGTTAAAGCTAAATATTTATATGAGATATATTGACTATTACTATAGAAGAATATTTTTAACAAAGATATTGATGAATTAAAATAATAGCAATAATTTTCCCAAACTGAATCTCATTTTACTAAATTTCTGACAGTTTTTGGTGTTTTATAGAATTTTAATTGGACTCATACACATACCTCCAATTCTTACTTATGTTTGCCTAAAACTAAGTAACTAATATAAATAATTATATAGTATATAAAATATATATATTGGTGGAAGTGTGTATTTTCCGGGGAAGTTCAATACTCTGGCATGTGTGAGAGCAGTGGTGGGAATGTGAATTGCCTTTGGCTCCTTAGTTGTTCTGGTATGGAGTTTAGTCGTGGGGCGTTACTGGTCTCTTAATACTCAGGTTTCAGTGATCCATGGGAAAATCATGGGCTTAGTATTTGGGGAATCCTGCTTCCTGTGGAAGCCCCCATATGAAATAGATTAATAATGAGAAAAGAAACTGTTGTATCAGTTTTTATGCACAAATCTTGAGGTTTTGCAGGTGTGACTGCAGTGCCACGCTGAGTCGGCAGGTGGCAGACAGAAGACATGCTTGTCTACACCCAGGGCTCTGCCCCATGAGCCCTGGATGGTTGATGGTCTGACATAGAAAAGGAGTGAGACCCCTGGGATGAACCCAGAACCACAGCAGAGCCTGGCAAGCTACCCATGGTGTATTCAATATGCCAAAAACAGTAACAATAATGGACCTCATTCCCAATGAATGGAGACATTTCTGGTGCCCACTTGAGCAAATCAATGAACAATGGGAAGAAAAGTAATATAAAATGTTTGCAAATGCTTGTATTGCTTAGTGATTCAAATACAAAGGCTTACTATCTCATACCATAATCATCTCTCAGTATAAATACACATGCTCTTTCCAAATATAAAATTACTAGTTAGGAATTTTTAAGAGCGTCATCTCAAGGGCCAGAGATACAATATAGCAGGTAAGGCATTTGCCTTTCATGAGACTGACATTGGTTTGATTCACAGCACAGCATGTGGTTCCCATCAACCCACTAGGAGTAATCTTTGAACACTGCTGGGTGGGTACCAAACCCCACCCCTCAGCCAAAAGGGGTAAAGTTATTTGAATGCTAAATGATTAAGTTATAATTCACCTTACTATTATAAATTGGAATAAAGTATTTAATTTATTTTAATTAAATATATTGTACCTATAAAATATTATATTGCTTATATAATCAGATAAAAACTATTATGAATAAGCTAATAATATGTATATAAAATCATAACCCATCTTGTTTCTGTATAGAAAGTAAGGGACTTAGAAAATGTGTATTTTGATTCACTGATATGTATTAGTACTGATTGCTATTAATGAGAACTCTTTGATTTAAGGTAAATTGTTTAATATTTCCAGTTTTGTTTTCATTCTTTTGGGGAGTTGGGTGTGGGGCTTGGGACACATCTGGAACCTCCTTGATCTGTATACAGAGATCACTCCTGGCAGGCCCAAACCTGACACGGATCAGACCTGGTGTTTATAATGGCGTGTCTAATGTAGTACTGCTCTGGCACCACATTTTCCTTCATTTTTATAACAATTAATTTTAACTTCATACTGTCTTGGTGAGATCAAATGAGATGTTAACTTTCATTTATTCTATTCTTTGGTTCCTATCCGACTGATTCTTAACCAAAAAAATGGTAATCTTTTCAGGTGTTTCAACTCTCCATTTAGTACTTTTTTCTTTCTAATTGCCACAATTTTGCCCATGTCATATTTGATAACAACTATAGACCTCATTCCCATGACATGATAGAATGGTTTGAGTCTCTTTATGTTCCTGGAGCAAGCAGATGCCCTTGGGCTACACTAGCATGTGACAGAACATACAGAGATGTTACTGGTACCCTCTTGAGCAAATCTATGATCAACAGGAAGTGATACAAGTGATACAATTGCCACAATTAGAGCAATGCATCCCCAAACATCATCTTTTCTTAACTTACTGCCTGTATATTTTTCTCATACTAACTTTTAAAACTAACACCAATGATTCTTATGTTATTCCTTTTGACATCTTCCCAATTATCTCTTTTTGTCTGTTCAATTGTGAGTATTTTTTCCATCTTCTGTTGTTGTCTAGAGAGTCTCTGCACCTCATCTTGTAGAGCACTAATTCTTTCATCAGCAGTTTTTACTCTGCTTTGGAGGCCTTCCAATGAGTTTTTCATTTCACCTAGCACATATCTGTCATTGCTGCTTGTATTTTGGTTTGACTTTCCTCATATCTGCAAATATGTCCTTTGTATTTTCTGACTTGTGAATTGATGCATCTTTGACCTCCTTTCGCATCCTTAACATTTTTTCTGAAATTCCTTATCAGAGAGATTATATAGCTCATTGTTATTGCTTGGCTCATCTGGACTTGTGACTTCATTCTTGTAGCTTTGTGGAATTCTGTATGGCTTTACCATTATGATTTTTGCAGTTTGCAAGTTGTGTGTTCTTGGGTGGCTAGATTATACAGTTAGTAGTTGTCTAGGCTGTTTTCAGAGTTTTGTGGGAGGCAAGAAATGTAAGGCTATATCATCACTGGTACCTCGTGTAAGATATACATTAAGTACTTTCTCTGTGTGGTCTTGAATTTTGGGAGAAGAGACCTGAGCTGGGGTTGGACGACAGTTGCAGGTTGGCAAGGAGGGTGGAAGATGTCCCAGGAGAGGATCTGCAGCTCCAGGCCTCTGAACTCCCTTTGCGGATGATCCCAGGATTTTAGCCTGGGGGCTGGGTGAGTCCACAGGTGCAGAGTTTCACACACCTGAGTTGGGGGTGAGAAGACAGTTGCAGGGTAGCAAGGAGGGAGGGAGTTGTCCAAGCAGAGAGTTTGCAGGTTCCAGGCCTCTGGGCTCCCTTGCCTTTCCAGATTTCAATGCTATTGTTTTTTAAATTCTTCAGTCTTTCTTTACTTTGTGTCCCCCTTTCTCTCTTGCTGCCTTCCTTCTGCCTTTTTTTCTGTGCCCTCTCTTGTTTAATCCTGGCAATATGTTGTTTTCCATTATACTATACAGATATTGCAATATCAGAGAAACCATCCATAAATCTTCAAACTGGAATTTAAAAGGCTTTTAAAAAAAAACACTACTCACAGGAGAATATTATATTCTTATATTGATTAATGAATATGTGCAGAACTATGATATTACATATTCGTAATATTTAATTAGCTCTTAAACTGTTTCATATTTGCTTTCTTTTTATGCATGCTTTCCTCATTAGATTGCAATGCTTTTTCAATATAGACTCCTTATCATAAAACCCCATACCCTATTACAATTCGTATGCTACCTGCATGGCAGAGCCTGGCAAGCTACCCATGTTTTATTTGATATGCCAAATACCAGTAACAATTATAGACCTTATTCCGGAATGGGTTGAGGCTCTTTATGTTCCTGGAGCAAGCAGATGCCCTTGGGCTCTACTAGCATGAGACATGACATATGGAGATGTTACTGGGGCCTGCTCGAGCAAATCAATGAGGAACGGGAAGACAGTGATAGCGTGACAGTGATACCCTATTACAAGAGCTGTCATAGTCTCTTCAATATCACATTGACTCGTTCACTTCCTGAATATTACACTCCAGCAAAAGAGATTTATTTGTTTGGAAAAATGACAGTCATGTACCAGCCTCCATGCCTTTCGTCTTTTGGTCTATCCTTAATGTTACCTCCTTTGAGGACTTTGAAAGATGCATAAAATAACAATTTCTCCACTAGTGCACAGCAATGTTTTACCATTGTCAAAACTTTATTTACATATTATAATTAAGAGCATATGTGCTTTATTTATTAATTATTATACCTAGACTACATTCCCTGAGAGCATGTACACCTTTGTTTTTCATGACATGGTAACACCTGGTACCAACACTTCTGTACTTACATACAATTCTTATTATAATATTTGGAGGTTAAATTTATGAGTTTATATTAATGTACAGAAGCATTAATTAAAAGCAAAAAATTTAAAGTTCACTTATATACAGAGAACATTTATATAAGCATGATATACTGCTTCCCTACAATGATATAGTAGTCAACAAATATAGTAGTGAACTACAAAAATTGAGTTGCTGGATTTTCAGTGTTTACGTATAGAATCATAGACTGTAAAATTACAAACTATTATCCAGAGACATATTTACAGTAGTTCCTAATGGAGTAAACGTATGTATCTATCACTGTAATCCCACAGAAGCACAAATAGAAATGCAAATTATAATCCAGAATTTCCAGTTTTCTAATTGTGGTCCACCCATTACAACTCTATATAACAAAAGTACAAAAGTTGATATTATTGATTGCCCTATCCTCTTCTCTTTGTTAGCTGCATTAACTCTTGTAAAATTCTGAATTAGGTTACAAAGAATAAGAACAAAGTCAATATTTCCAAACTATTTTTCAATTATATGACTTCAGTAATACATAAGCTATTTTAAAAACATAATTTTTGTCCAATTTATATTTATTTCTTTTTTGTAAACATGTATCACAAGAACGATGAATAGTTCTTAAAGTCAGGTAGTAGAAAAAACTTCAAGTTTGTGTTTTAATTTATCTACTATACTTCCTTTGTCTGTAGATATTGATAAGGAGATTAAATGCTCAAATGGTAAACAACATGTAAATAATGATTTATTAAAATTGCTCTGAAATTCTATGATTTCTCAAATACATATTTATTGATACATTTTAGCCTTCATTCAAGTTCTTATAAAATTATAAAATATCAATGATATAATTACATGCATTTTAATAATAGTAATAAGATTTTCTACATAAACAAAAATATTTTGTTTATCCTTCTTCTGATAAAATTTTAAGATAATTTTCATACATTGAAGGAATTATTATTGTTTGACCCTCAATAATTTACCACTTTTATGCCTATAACTGACAACTGGCATGATTGTGATTCCTTAAATAGCATTCTGAATGCAAAATTTCTAGATTAAGTTTTCTACATACTATATGTAGAATTTGACCATCATTTTATTAACATAATTATTACCCTGAAACTAAAAGTTATTCATTAGCTTAATTGTACTCTCTATCAAAGATAGAGAAATAATCAAATTATAATATAACAAAGATAATATTTTTCTTAGAAGACTTCATAAATTTGGCCCATTGTTTAAAAAAGCATCTCAAGATGTGTATAATTGAATATGGTTCAAAATAGTTAAAAGCCAAATTAAAATTTAAAATGCAAACCAACCAACGTAAGGTCTTTTGATCAGGTAAAGTTCTCCAATTGTGTTCTTCCCCAAAAGCCTATAAGAAAGACTGGTTGGATCTTAACTCAGTAGCTTATTTGAAATCTCAGATAAGAAAAAGTTGTAAATTCAACAGACCAATTTATAAAGTAAGTTACACATCACCCTGGCATCATCTTTCCAAAACCTATTCATTTTTAATGTCCCTTCTGTTCTCTTTTTGAGTAAAATTCATATCTTGTGAACTTGCAGATTAAGATGCCTACTTTAGATCTGGATTTTTCCATCTTAAAACTTGCCAGCTTATTTTCTATAATGAATACTCACAATTAACTCATCAGGGGTAGTGCAAGAGGGAATCTTAATGAGTTATGAGGACAAGTCATTTATTTAGACATTTTTAAAAAATGTTACTCTTTGTTTTTCTGGGAACATCACACATAAGAATTCTCAAAGGTTATTTTTGGATGACCAAGAAGTAAATAATTAGGACTCAAGAGTTACCCATGGTGGTGCTCAGGAGACCCTGTACAGTACCAGGGATCAAATGACAGTTTGTAGCATGCACAGCTTAACTCCTGTGCTCCCCAACCCTTCTATGATTTGTTCTTAGGTCGACCTGTCCATTAATGATTATTAGGCAAAATATGCTAGAAAGAAGTTTATAATGTGTTGTTTCGGTCTCTTATTGAGTCAGGTAATAAAATTTTCAACTAGAAGTCACATATGGCAATTAGAAGGTAGAATTCTATGGACTTAAAAAATCCCGTTGTGCAAATAAAAAGTGACATTTTGGTAAAGGAGTTATCTACCATGAAATCTTTTGCACTTTTTATAACATTTTGTTGTCTTTCTTTTATCAAACAGTGGGAGCACTTCTAAAGAGGTGATCAGAGATGAAACATTCGTAGTATAGATTTATAAACAAAAAAAATTAAAGACATAACTGATTAGCATTCACAATCTTTTTAGATTTAATTTAACTTTGCTTTTAAGCTAGTTAAATTTTGCACACTAAAGGGAAAGAAAGCTAAATACATTTATTTCAAAGTAATATTAAAGTCAAAATATAACAGTGTGTGTGCACTTTGGAGAACAAACAATAAGATATATTCCTACCTCTCTACACACTTAAACACACACACACAAGCACACACACACACATACACACAAGCACCTGGCAATAGGAAAAGTCAGTGTTTGACTTTTTTGTTTCATTAGGACTTTAAAATTGCATTATATGAAGTGTAGCAGATTGCCAGTACTCTCATCACAAAGAAGGTTAAGGCAACCTCCTAGAATTCAAAGAGACTGCCTCCAGGCTGCTATCTCTTCAGATAAAAAAAAAATAGCATGCAAAGAAAGGTATTCTCTATTATAAGTGCTTTTACTAAAGAGTACAAAGGAAAGAAAAAGGTCTATTAGTCTTTAGATGTAGAAATGTTGCCTAGAGAAAGCATTAGACAATCGAAAAGGATGATGCTAGAAATCAGAGAGAAACAGAAAACCATCTATACATTCTCACATTGTCCATCTAAATGAGAGTTGTTCATGACAAAGAGGACAATTTTGACTTCTTCCAGAGTAGCAAAAATTAAACTTCAAAACTTTAAATTTTAGATATAAAAATGAATAAAAATAAATATGCCAGAGTGCATTTTACTACTAATATAACAACTTCTCTTAGCATCATTTCAGATAGTTTATATTATATACTTGAAAAATATTTCCAAATACTGGACAATTCTAGTGAGCTTTGACTGGTTCAATAATTTAAAAGTGTGATTCTAGGTAAAAGTGTGAAAAATATGACAACATGGAGAAATTGCCTTCTTTAAATGAAAAAGAGCATTGGTATAAGTACTAGCATCCCACTTTAAGGACACATTATCTTGAAATAAAATACCAAAGTTCACCGAAAGAAACTGCAGGCCTGGTAGCCAGTATTAGTAAAAGATATTGCATTAAACCTAAACTAGGCCAAAAGTATGAAAGACCCTGAAGGAACTATATGAGAAGCCTGGGCAAAGCCTTTAAGATGCAAAATTCCAGGCCTTGGGCATTATCCCTTGGGAAGACTTGCTCCACTGAAGGATCAAAGGTCACCAAAAAACTCTCTGTGTTCTCAATACAGTATTCCTTGGTTAATACCCTCAGACTTGGAGAGGTCAGATTTGTTTGGTTTCATTGTTTCATTGTTTGGTTGTTTTTGTTTTGGGGACACAACTGTGTGCTTGGGGCTTATTCTTGGTTTAGGGATCACACTCCTATCTTTTTCAAGGGACCATATGGGGTGATTTGTCCCCAGCTCTGCTTGGAACATATTTTTGATATTCTTGATGCTGTAGAAGTCTACATTCTCTCTTAACCACAGCGCTCTCCCTCTCTCTCTCTCTCTCTCTCTCTCTCTCTCTCTCTCTGTCTCTCTCTCTTTCTTCTCTCTCTCTTTCTCTCTCTTTCTTTTCTTCAAGGGTAGGTGACTCACACATATTAGGAATGATTTCCCTTTTCTTGCAAGCAGAAATACCTCACTGCAGTCTAAAACCATAAGCCCTGATAATTTGGATGCTGTGACCAAATTACTAAGCATGTGCTGGGCCTGAAGAAATACTATAGCATGTAGGGTTGCTTGCCGTACCCTGGGTCTATGACCCAGGTTTGATCTCTGATCATCATGACCCAGGTTTGATGTCTGATCACCCTTTATGGTGCCCAGCCCCATGAGGAATCATTTCTGAGTGCAGATCCTGGAAAAAAAAGAAGAGCATAACCTAGGTGTGTGGCCTCAAAAATTTTTTTAAAAAATGAATATTTTATTTTAATACTGGGTTTTATTACATAAATATTTTATTAATTGTTTCCCTCTAGATTTTGGTTTTCCTTTTCTCAAAATATCTCTGTTCAATTCTAGGCAAAATAGACCCAATATACAGTTTTACCCATACTTAAATTAAATTAATCCATCTACATGTGAAAGATATAAACTCATAATTATATTTCTGTGCTTATAACATTCAAATGTAACTAGTTCATAAATTAATTTAAGGAGATATCTATCTCTCACAAATAGATAATATTACTTCCAAATATTCACCAATTTTGTTTCTGCCTCCCAAGGACCATTCAGAGATTAGAGAGCCTGGAAGTGATGGTCCAGGCTCCGCATAAAGGCCAAAGGATTCCATCTGCTGGGCCACGTGATGCTGTGAGGCTGATGGTTACTTTATAAATGGTTACTTTATTTATTTATTTATTTATTTTTTCATTCATTCATTCATTCATTCATTTATTCATTTGTTTATCTATTTATTTTTAATATTTTATTGTACTGCCGTGAGATATACAATTACGAAGTTGTTCATGTTTGGGCTTCAATCATACAGTATTCCAGCACCCATCCCTCCACCAGTGCCCATTTCCCACCACTCATGTCCCCAACCCCTCCCCATCCCCTAGCCTGTCTCTATGGCAGGTTCCTAATCTCTTTTCTCTCTTTCTTTTTCTCTTTCTCTCACTTTCTCTTTTCCTTCTCTTATACGTTGTGGATTGTAATACATACATTTAGAGGTTATCATGGGTATCTTTTTGCTTATATTCAAAACTAAGTTCTAGGCTCTTATTATCATTTTTTGCAATTATTAGCACACTGTTCCCTTCTCTGTTTTACCTAAACCCTGACTCCCACACATTTGTGGTAGATTCCACCTTTGACAAGACCTCCTAAACCATGTTTTGCTTACCTTGGATATTGGTATCATCCTGTGTGTGTGTGTGTGTGTGTGTGTGTGTGTGTGTATCAGACAAATAAATTCAGTCTTGCTATATCTGTCTTTTTTTCCCTTCTGGTTAATTTTACTCAACATGATCCTCTCCATGTCCATCCATTTATAGGCAAATTTCATGACTTAATTTTTCCTAACAGCTGTATAGTTTTCCATTGTGTAGATGTACCAAAGTTTTTTTTTTTTTTTTTTTGCTTTTTTGGGTCACACCCGGCAATGCTCAGGGGTTACTCCTGGCTCTGCACTCAGGAATTACTCCTGGCAGTGCTAAGGGGACCATATGGGACGCCGGGGATCGAACCCAGGCCGGCACAGGCCGGCCGCGTGCAAGGCAAACGCCCTATCCGCTGGGCTATCGCTCCGGCCCCTGTACCAAAGTTTCTTTATCCAGTCTTCTGTTCTCGGACACTTTGGTTGTTTCCAGATTCTGACTATTGTGAATATTGAAACTATGAAAATAAAAGTGCAGATGGTGTTTCTGCTGTGTGTTTTTGGCTTCCTAGGGTATATTCCCAGGAGTGGTATGGCTGGGTCAAATGGGAGCTCAATTTCTAGTCTTTGGAGGAATATCCATATTGTTTTCCAAAAAGGCTGTACCAGTAGACATTCCTACCAACAAAGGATGAGAGTCCCCCTTTTGCGCATTCACTCACGCCAGCACTTGTTCTTGCTCTTTTGGATATATGCCAGTCTCTGTGGTGTGAGATGATATCTCATTGTTGTTTTGATTAATGATGATGCACATTTTTATATGCCTTTTGGCCATTCAAATTTCTTCCTTGTTGAAGTTTCTGTTCATTTTTTTCTCCATTTTTTGATGGGGTTAGCTGTTTTCTTCTTGTAAAATTCTACCAGTGCCTGATATATCCTGGATATTAACTCCTTATCAGATGGGTATTGGGTAAATATTCCCTTTTGCATTCTGTGGACTGTCTTTGTATCTTAGTCACTGTTACTTTTGAATTGCAGAAGCTTTTTAGTTTCATGTAGTCCCATATGTTTATCTTTTCTTTTCGTGTCTTTGTGAGTAGTGTTTCATCTTTGAAGATGCCTTTAGCTTCAATGTTGTGGAGGGTTTTTCCTATATTTTCTTTGACGTACTTTATGGCTTCATGTCTCAACTGTGATCTTTAATCCATTTTGATCTGATTTTTGTGCATGGTTTTAGACAGAGGTCCAATTCATTTTTACATGTAGCTGCCCAGTTTTCCCAGCACCACTTGTTGAAGAGGCTTTCCTTGCTCCATTTTATACTTTTTGCTCCTTTATCAAAGAATAAATGATCATGTATTTGAGGATGGGTGTCAGGATACTAAACTCTATTCCATAGGTCTACAGGTCTGTTTTTATTCCAATATCATGCTGTTTTATTTACTACTGCTTTGTAGTACAGTTTGAAGTTGGGAATGGTGATGCCTCCCATCTTTTCCCCCAACTATCCGTGGGCATTGTTATTCAATACAAATTTCAGGAGTGTTTGGTCAACTTCTTTGAAGAATGTCATGGGTATTCTTATAGGGACCACATTGTATTTATATAAAGCTCTAGGGAGTATTAGTATTTTGACAATGTTGATTCTCCAAATCCATGAGCAGGGAACACAGTCTGCCCACTCCCTAATGTTTACTTTAGAATTTAGGACCTTCCAAAGTCTCACAGTTGTTAGCAAACATGTGGTGTCCAAGGTTAAATGCAGATGGTTGCATGTTAGTGATGTACCTGAATCTTGGGAAATACAAGATACCTAGTAGCCATTTGCTCCATTGAAAGAGGAAGCCTCAGTTTACCCTCACCAAATGGCATTGAACAGTCTCGTTCTTAGCTGACTCACTGGGAGGTAAGTTAACTGGAAAAGCCTAAGACAAATGAACAGACTTGGATCTGTTAGATCTTAACATCTCCTGTAACATTTGCCAAGAAAAGCCCAATTTTCACTTTAAGAGGGTCTGCACAGAAAACCCCTTATATTTAATTTCCCTGCATCCCTGCATCACAAAGACCCTGTTTTCCTTTAAAAAAAAACTTACAAAAACATCCATAGTTAACTGAATCCTATACTAGTTCCTCCCCACTTGGGGGAGCTTCTTCTTACTCTTTCCAACTCTGAGTCTGAGCATCTTTTATTATTAGTATTCAATATTTTCATTCTTGAAAATATTGGAGAACCTGGGAATCATGAACCAACACAGAGACCTGCCTTCTCTTTTTACTTCACCTGTGTCACCAGTCCTAAGTTTTCCCTCCATCTTTAACTGAATGTTTTACAACTTGAGTGCTTTATCAGTATCAAAGTAACAGATAAAATGATTTATTTGTCTTGTTTAAAGTGCTGAAATGCAGAGTTGTTAGTGGTTTTAAGAACTTAATTTTTTAAGATTAAAAATTTAATTGAGAAGAACAACACATATTTAGATGCTGTAGGTATATTCTATTGAACAGCAGTTTAGAAATAAATTTACAGAACAGAGACAAAGAAAATGCTAATCTTCTGGAGTAGGGTTCTGTTTTCCACTGGTAACTGTCTACTCTGAAATCATTTCTTTTAATCTGAAAGAATTTTTTTTATCATTTCTTTTAATCTGAAAGAATTTGTGGTTTAAATTTACCTTGCTTGTTATATAGGTAGTTCTCCAGCTTTAGAGTTGTCTCAACATAAACAATTGTTTCATTGAACAAAAATACAAAGGAAACTTGACCTTTCCTATTAGTTTTGTACTAAAAACTAAGACAGTGTTAAAGAAAATTGACATCTGAACTATTTCTAAGTGATATAAAATATTTTATGTGTTAGGGAAGTGAGAATTAGTCTCTTGAAAGAAAAGACATTTCTAAGCCAATTGGTACATTTTGAAAATAATGTTAAACTATGTGTACATAAAGAACCAATTAAAGTGCTCTTGGAATAAAGAATTTTAATAAAATTTAGGTTAAAAACAAAAAAGAGAATAATTGTCAGCTCCTTTTCTGAAGATTAAATATGTTTCTCTTAAAACAGCACAGATTATGAAATAATTTCGAGCACAAGACTGATAACAATTGAAATGTGTTCTTTAATTTTTTGTGTAAAATCCAATGTAATATAAATGTGGAGAGGAGGGATAAAAAGAACAAAGAGGTATAGGTACCATAAATTATTATACAATTTTAAATTGGAATGTAGGAAAGAGATTTATGGGGGAAACAAGAAAGGCAGAAACAATCACCCAGGTGTCTTAGCATTTAGGATGATTATTTCAAATCAGATTTGAAGGACACACAGAAACCATTTTAAAGACATGAGGAACAGAGTTAACATGATATGTAATAGTGATTATTCTAACCTTCTTAAAAAGGGGTGAAGCCTACAGGGTATAAGGCTAAGGAGGGGAGAGCAACTGGTTCCTAAGTTGAGTGCCTCAGATCAATTGGTTAGGAGTGTCACCAGATATCAAGGAAATCACCCATAGCATATGCAGAAATTATCTGCCTGATCATTATCTCTACTATCTTTAAATTATTTTTCAGATGGATGGGAAAACAACAGGATGTCTTTTAGCAAGTTGCTTTGTAAGAATATATAATACCAAAAAAATCCTTTTCTTTTGAAACAAGTTAAACTATATTATCTTTGTAAGAAAAAAGTAGACATCAATTGATAATGGTGAAACAAGACTCTTGTGACATTGGAATGGCAGAAATTCCAAAGTTTCTGAGATATCCCTTACTTACCAGTATTTTGAATTGCTTTTCTTAATCTCTTGATCCTTCTTTCTTCTTTTATTTTAGTGAAGCAGAATAGTTGTATTGAAATAAATTTACTTAGAGAAGTGTGAGGGAAAGAGCTGGGTATTCAGTAGAGTCCTTTTATCTCAAAATGGTCTAGAAAAGAGGAAAATTAAGGTGCTTAGTGGAACTTAATATGGAACTAATTCACTTGCTGTGCTTGTCCATTGTAATGTAAATGCAGGATGAATGTTAATTGATCATAAACAAATATTTATGTGCTCAGCATTAAGAAGCTATATACAAATCACGGCAACTTAATTCACATCACATATAAATGTATCTTAGACAAAAAATCATACATGCGTGGCATCAGCCCCTTCCTTGACTGTAACTATTTTGAATAGGATTTTACCTAAAGGTCCTAAAGTTCAATTTTTTTTTCTTTCTTGCCATGTTCGTATCATTTACATTTTATTAGATAAACACAAAATAACAAAAATAAAACTAAACAAAACTGTAGATCTATTACATCATGATGTTTGTGGACCATATTATTTTTAAATACATATTTATTCTTATCTTGGCTGAAAAGACTGAAAGCAAGATACTTTACTTTACACAGCAAGATAAGGACAAAATAATAAATAACAAGAAAAATGGAAAAAATTAACCTAACTTGTTGTCTAAAGCTGGCTATAACTCTAGGCATTTCTAGCTCTAAAAATGAATATCAGTTCTTCACAGATACCAAAGAAAAAATATAACCATGAAAATATAAATTTCATAATTAAAATGTACTAGACAGAGAGGGAAGAACAGCAAGAGATGCCAGACAAAAGTTCACTGTCTTCCCGTTCATCATCGATTTGCTCGGGCGGGCACCAGTAACATCTCCACATGACCTGTCTCATGCTAGTAGAGCCCAAGGGCACCTGCTTGCTCCAGGAACATAAAGAGCCTCAAACCATTCCATCAGGTCATGGGAATGAGGTCTATAATTGTTACTGGTATTTGGCATATCAAATACGACACGGGTAGCTTGCCAGGCTCTGCCGTGCGGGGGATACTCTTGTAGTCATCTCAAAATCCAGCATTTATTGATTAACTGCGCGCCACGCATAGCCGGGCTGTAATAGGCTGGTCTGCTGGGTGGAGTTCTGACGAGGGGAAGTCAGGATGTGGAAAATGGAGGTCCTCAAAAGCATAATAGAGGCCGGGCGATAGTACAGCGGGAAGGGCTTTTGCCTTGCATGTGGCCCACCCAGGTTCGATCCTCAGCATTCCATATGGTCCCCCAAGCACTGCCAGAAGTAATTCCATACTGTTGCCCTGCCTCGATTACTGATATGTTTATGTGTATATATAAAGATCACTAATATTTCCAACAATTGATCTTATATTAATTCTGAAGTTTCCATAAACAGAATATATATTAAGCGAGAATATGCATATATTATACAATATATTGTATATAATTGTATATTGTATATTATATAAAATTGTGTACGGCAGAGCCTGGCAAGCTACCCGTGTTGTATTTGATATATATGCCAAATACCAGTAACAATTAAGACCTCTTCGGAATGGATTGAGGCTCTTTATGTTCCTGGAGCAAGCCTTGGGCTCTACTTGCATGAGACAGGACATATGGAGAAGTTACTGGGGCCCGCTCGAGCAAATCGAAGATGAACGGGAAGACAGTGATACAGTGATATAAAATTGTGTATTGTATATACAGTATTGTATATATGCTAGATGTAGAATGTATATATTCTGTAAGAGTTGTATATACATTCGAATATTAAATTATTACCAGAAAATAACACTCAACCTAAGAATCTCTAATTTAGCTATCTCAGTAGCAATAAATAGTGATATACAAATTAAACTTCAAACTTAGTATTTAAATATCTATGTGTTGTTAAGATAAATGTAAGATTTATGTTATAAGAAATTGAATTTTAAGAGGGTTAAAGAAGATGGCTTATCTTATTATAGAAAACTGAAAGGTAATAAATATACTTAGTTCATGATTTCTCATTGAGTGTATTAATGATAGAATCTGTTAGTGCTACAGAGGACAGGAAGTTACATGTGTCGATTAATTGATCAATGTTTTCATAATGCAGTTTGAGACAGGAAGATTGAATGAAAATATGACTTTGACAGGCTTTGAAGTCAACTTTAATATCTGGAAGCATAGAGTAAAAGACAGTTATGATTAAATGCTCTGCACTAACCTTTTATTTTTGTTATATCTCATTTACCCATTGATATATAAAGCAAGCTGCTAAGATTTGCTGTATAAATTCTATTCAAAGATATAAATTATTTAAAAAGTGTATGCACTCTTTAAAAATACCTTTATTTAGTATTTATTCTGTCAAAGGATTTTCATTTATCATAGAACACAATCTTATTCAATTTTTTTTTCTGCATTGTATCCAACGTGTGATCTGCTAGGTGATCACAGCCCAGATCATCGACACCCACCCTGCAGCATATTTTTTCAATCCAGCCCAGGTATGCTGAACCAGAGACCCTCAGACATTGGGGCAGAGCTGCTACTTGCTCTCCCTTTGCCCAGCCGCTCATGAGGTGTCCGGGAGGCATGGCAGGTTCTAGCCCTGGACTGCCACCCCAGCAGAGCCTCACAGCAAGCCAGACGACCCCCCTACTCCATGGGGTCTGCCATTTTCCACATCCGGACTTCCCTCTCATCACAACTCCACCCAGCAGACCAGACTATCACAGCCTGGCTTGCGCGGATGATAGCAGCTGCCTGGTTCATCAATAATTGCTTTATTTAGAGGTGACTACAAGAGTATGCCACCCGCATGGCGAGGCTAGCAAGCTGCTCGTGTCGTATTTGATATGCCAAATACCAGTAACATTTATATTAGGTCATTCCCATGACCTAATATAATGGTTTGAGGCTCTTTATGTTCCTGGAGCAAGCGAATGCCTTTGGGTTCTACTAGCATGAGACAGGACCTATGGAGATATTGTGTGCCCACCAGATATCTGGTGCCCGCTGTAGCAAATAGATGATCAATGGGAAGATAGTGATAGTGATAGTGATAGCATTGTATCCAACATATGAACCAGGCAAAGGTACAGAACAAATGCCATGCTGGGATGAACAAGGAATTGCTAGGAGATGAGAACCAGATGCCCCTCTATCAAGCACAGAGACAGCAATGTTAATCATATATCTTGAACTAAGTTTGGAATGACAAAGACAAAAAGTCTGTTTTCTGTTTGGAAAAATATCAATTTCACGTAGGCATAATAAGCATTAGCAAAAAAAAATCAGCAGTAACATCTATTAGTTTTCAGGATGCCCTTGTGAATTAGGTATTATTTGCAGATTTGGAGATCATGAAAACAAGGCTTCATATGGCACAATATCAGGAGCAAGTGATAAAGATGGCTTTTAACTTGAAAGTTCTAAATTTAATACTATACTCACTGGTATATTTTTCATGTTAGGTATTGTAACAAATGTATTGAGAACTTATAATCAAATCCATATTAGGTGTATGAAGGAATATTAAGTTACATAAGCAACAATTTTATTAAGAAGTTTTTAAAAAGTCATGCCAATTATACAATTAACCTAATAGATACATTTTAAATGATGACTGTAATAAAAATCTACAAAAACAACTTAGGTTTTATTATCCCATAAGTCAAATAAATACTTGGTTTATTTGTTGCATTGAAATTTGTCATACAGTAAAATAATGTTAGGGCTGGAGAGGTAGTACAGTGGGTGGGGCATTAGCCTTGCTCATGGCCGACCCGTGTTTCATCTCCGGCATCCCATATGGTCACCCAAGAATTTCCAGGAGTAATTCCTGAGTGAAGGGACTGGAGTAACCCGTGAGCATTGCAGGATGTAATCCAAAAATAATAATAATAATAATAATAATATTAAATAAGTTTGCCAACTAAGATTTAAATATTTTAAGGAACTATTTTTAAAGCACTTAAAATTTGATTGAACCTGACTTTATACAAATCTGTGTAATTGCTCAATTTTTTTCTAATGGTTTTGAACATAAACAACCTCAGCATCTCTTTAAATTGTTACCTGTATTTGAAGTGGAAAAAAAATGAGTTCCTATATAGCAAACATTTCCCTAAATTAAATAATGTATTTTTTAAATAATATAGTTTTAAAACTAAATGTAATATATAATATTTGTGCATTGATCCTCCAAAATGTCTCAATTCATTTTATAATTTTGGAAATTAGAGGAAATATACCTATTTTATTTTATATAGGCAAACTAAACTTTTAGTCTTTTTTTTTTACTTAGGATAATGTAAACCCAGCAATGAAAGTAACTCACATTTTTTTCTTTTTCTGTACAGACTGTTAACATTTAAACTGACTTTATTTAAACTGTTCAAATATCAGTCAATACTATGCAAATGTTAGGAGAGATTTTTATTTTTTATCTGTGTACCACAATATGAATGTGGTAAATATTATTCAGTTTATATTTTCAAGACACTTTTTATGTTGTGCTGCTTGGAAATAGGTTACAATTCAAATATATAGTTAAATGAGACCATTGAGTATACTTTAAACATCAAGTAGGTTTTATTTTTTAAGTTTTGAGAGCATGTTAACACCAGGAGTATTCAGGTTTCACACCTAGCTCTGCTCAGAGGTTACTCTTGGCTTTTGGCCAGGACTGGAGGATAACCAGCTCAGACACATGCAAGGCAAGTGCCCTAACCAATAGAGTATCTCTCCCTGCATTATATAGACAAATTTAATTTTTACAACAGTTAACTTTTTCAGATGCATTATTAACATTATTAACTGCTATATAATACAACATATTTAATAGTACTATATTCATTCCCTTACATATCTAATTCCTTTTTTTCCACAATTTTCCCCCTAGCAATTATTTGCTATGATACAGACTATAAGTAAGCCCATTTATATTCTCTCTTTTTTTATTACCTGATAACTTCTTTCCCACTAGCAATGAACAACTCAGTCTTAGATAATTGCTTTGGTTCTAAGGGTCAAAACAATATCAAAATAAATATTCGATGATATTTTGGGCTTAAGAAATGGATTAGCATTATTTTAGGGAAAACTATTTTTGTATAACAAATATTATCAAAACAGTAGTTGATAAATAGTACATGCTTTAGTCTGATAATATTGGATAACTGAAGTTTTAATGTTTGCAATAGATTATTTTGCATTTGCTTTTAATTTTTCTCATAAACTTCCAAACCTTCCAAACCTCCTATGTCTCATTAGCTCTCATGCAATATGAATTTTTTGGTCTTGCACAATGTGTAAAATGCACTGCATTCTTATGGATGCATTTATTTTCTACCCCTGAGGACAGTTAACCAAAGAGTTCATGAGCAGTGCAGACCTGCTCTTTAGCACTTCAGAGGGTTGCTTTTCTCTTTCTTGTGAACCTACTGGAGTGTCATTCATGCTGTTCTATTATTACAAACATTTATAAGGAGTGACTATTTAAATAAGACTGTCTAATCGTGGTTTCTATATTAGACAGAACCCAGACCACAGAGAATTATGTTCGCAGACAACAGAAATTTCATTTTTCAGAGACCTTTAATCTAACTTCATCAAATATTTTCCAAAAATTTTCTGTAATAAGCATTTAAGACACATTATTATCACTTGAACGCTCATTACTAAAAATACAAAGAGCATTTACTTCTTTTCTTCTTTTATTTTTCTTTTCTTTTCTCTTTCTTTTTTTTCTTCTTTGTGTGACTTTGTCTCTTAATCACAAAGAAGACAACTACAACAAAAACACAAATCCAATGTGCAGAAAACCAGTGTTATCAAGAGAATAATAATGAGAGAACAAGAAAGTCTTTACCAATATTATTTGTACCATTTGGTTGAAATAGCTAATACTATCTCATATCTGATTGTACATTAATACTTGTTATGTGAAACAACACTGCGGTGAATTTCCTCAATAAAGTTTTCAGACAAGAAAAAACTGTCTTAAAATTTTTTCAAAGAATAACTACAATTTCTTAAGAACCCCCACACCATGAGGGCTGCATTTTCAACATCCAGACCCAACAGCTCCTCAGAGCTCCACCCAGCAGTAAAGCTGATTACAAGCCCTGCTTGTCAGAGGCCCACCCTATAGCAGTCTATTTCAAGCCCATGTATGCCTGATTCAGAAACTAAGATACACGGGGAAGAGCTGCTACCAGCTCTGCCTGAGCTCGGCTGATCATGAGGTAACCAGAAGGGAAGGTGGGTTATAGCCCTGACCCGCCATCCCAGCAGAGTCTTGCAAGAAGCCAGAGGAACCCCACACCATGGGGGCTGTCATTTTCTACAACCGGATTCCACAGATCATAAGAGCTCCACCCAGCAGAAAAGCTGATTTTTCTCTGTCTCATCAATAAATGCACAAGATAAGACTACTCTGAGAGTATCCCACCCGCACAGCAGAGCCTGGCAAGCTACCCCTGTCATATTTGATATGCCAAATCCAGTAACAATTATAGACCTCATTCCCATGACCTGAAGGAATGGTTTGAGGCTCTTCATGTTCCTGGAGCGAGCAGATGCCCTTTGGCTACACTAGAATGTGTCAGGATGTATGGAGATATTGCTCGAGCAATTTGATGAACAACGGGAAATCAAGTGATACAAGTGAACTACACATTAATGTCTAATTATTCTTACCTCTATTCTTACCTCTTCATTGTACAAGGAAACTAAAGGTTCACAACAAATATCCTCAGTTTGGGATATTTTTCTCTTCTGAGGGTTACAATTGGGAACATCAACTATTAACTCTCTCCTCATCTCCTCATTGTACTTTACTGTAGAACACAATCATACTTTGCCTCTGTTGCAGTATGCTGTTGCCCAGAGCCTCTGCATCTTGCCCGGAGTTGCCTTTGAAGGCCAATTTGTAGATAGGAGGGAAACAGTTTGAATGTGGCAATTTATCTTACCATGTATTCTATGTTAACAGGTATAAACATTATTTCTCATGCTGCCACAATAATTGGGGATTTAGTTAGATCTTGCCAGTATATTTACCTGCCCATGTTGGATCTCTAACTAATAAAACCAGAGAGAAATGCTGTTTGGTTCTAAGCAAGCATGCAGTTTCCTGTTGATGTGGGCAGTCTGTGTTGAACGTGTATAAAAACTATAGCTTGCTTTCCTCCACTCTCTTTCTCTCTTTGGTGTTTTAGCCATTTTGGCTTCTCTTTGCTTCCTCTCCACCTCTCTGTTCACCTCTGTGTTGGGCTTTAACCCGTGGTGGTGGCCATTTTGGCCTAGAGTTCTAAACCTACACCTGGCTGGGGCCCAGCAGGGAACCTAAGTCAGGGTTTTCCTGTTACATAATTGTTTATCAGATCCTGTGAGAGAAAAGCCTTTTTGAAACTTTTCTGGAGTCTTGCATCTTTTTCCATATACTGGCCACCAATCCCATGGGGCACAAGGGAATTCCTTGACCCTGTTCCCGGATTTTGTCGGGGTACCCAGCATACCCTGGCAGCCTCAGTCACTTATTTATGACACTTTGACTCAGTCACCAATATCCTTTTAAGCTGAAAGCTTTCATAAATTATTTTAGTATTTCCCTGGAATAATTTTTAAAAAGTATAGGAGCTATTTAGAGAATAGCATGTAAAAACTGGAACCATTCTTTTCCCAAACTTATGGATTTATTTTTTTACAAATAAGTTTTAGAATAATTTTGTACTAACAGTTTTTTTTTCACAATTAGAAAATTTTATGTTAAATATTCACTGTTAGCCTCTGTACTTTAATAATTAGGTTCCAATTAAATATTACAAAATATCATATTTATATTATAAATCACATATCAATATGAATACATAAAACTTGTATCACTTGTCTTCCATTGTTCATCGATTTGCTTGAGCGGGTGCCAGTAACGTCTCCATTCATTGTAATGAGGTCCATTATTGTTACTGTTTTTGTCATATTGGATATATCATGATTAGCTTGTCAGATTCTGCCATGGCTCTGGGTTCAACCCAGGGGCCCAGTCTTTTTCTATATCAGACCATCAATCATCCAGGGCTCACAGGGCAGAGCCCTGGGTATAGACAAACCTGTCTCCTGTCTGCCACCTGCTGATGCAGCCGAGCACCACAGCCACACCTGCAATACCTCCAGGGGCATGTATGAATACATATATAAATATATATATTCTACCAATTTTAAAGAAAATGTTCAAAACTCTCAAATATTTAGGGATATTTTCCTGAAAAACATTTATGCAATTGTGATGAAATTCTGGCAGTTATAGTCTTAAGTTCTATAGTATTGAAGGATCATTAACTTAGCTCAACATTATCTCAAATTTTTGCTCTTAGGGTTTTTAGTATCCTTCTATTATGTTTTGTCAGTAATAACTTAGTAGAATCTTTTATTTTCTCTTAGAAATGTATAATTTGATTTATTTCCCTCTGTATAAATCTTTTATATTATTAGAAATGAAATAAAATTATTTTTAAATTAAAATAAATAACTGAAAGATTGAAGTATAATGATATTCCACAATCAGTGTTCTAGTGAAGAGGCAGTAAGAAAATTAAGATTCTTCAGACTTTTAAATGTTGTATTCATGCATTCTGTTATTTGTACAGCATGTTATTATGTAAAGGTATCATTGATATAGCATTCCATATCATTTCTGTTTATATGAGTTTTAGTAGAATTTTGAATTTTATTTAAAAAATGTTTGATTTTTATTTAATATGATTTCTTTGGTTGGTTGTATTGTTTGGGGGCCACACTGGTGATGCTAAGGGATTACTCCTTTCTCTGCAATCAGGAATTATTCCTGGCTTTTTTATGGGTATCATATTGGATGCCAGGGATGGAACCTGGGTCTGCTCCTTGGAAGACAAGCTACTTACGCACTATACTATGATCTCAGCCCCTACTTTAGTATATATTTTAACATAGTTTAGGAATGGATATTTCGATTGTATTATTTTTCATGACAGAATTTATAAATGATTCATTATGACTTTTCTCAATGTTTGGGTTTGGGAGTGTTCAGGTTATACCTAATCGTGCCACACCTGGCCATTGTCAGGACACACTATGCAGTGCTGGAAATAGAACCTAGTTGATCACATGCTACCTAGCACCTTAAGCCCTGTTCTATCTTTCTGGCACCATGCCTATAACATTTTAATTTACTTTCAATGAACAACCATTTTTAGCAGTAATATAACCGAAAACAGAACTTACAAGTAAACGAAAAACAGGTCACTGCATTTTTTAGTCACAGATTTCTTTCTCTCTCTCTCTCTCTCACTCTGTCTTCTGTCTCTATCTCTCTATATCTCTTTGATTGATTGTCTCGGGACAAGGCCCGGAGATGCTCAGGGGTTCCTACTAATTCTGTACTAAGGGATTACTAATGGCAGAACTCAGGGGACCATATGGAAAGCTGGGGATCAAACTCAGGTCTGATGCATGCAAGGCACCCAATCCTTTGTACTACTGCTTATCATAAACAAATTCTCTCTTAAAGGTAAGTTTGTTTTCTCCTTACATTTGCTATTCTTTCATAATCTATAAGAATTAGTGTGATAATCTGTCCATTCTATATCTTATAAATAATTTATGTGCTTAAAAAGGAAAAGAAAAAGCAAAGACAGATTTCAGTAGATGACTGAATTTCCTTCCATTTGGATAATATATTTTATGCAACAATCTGAATTTTAACATTCATGTGCAATATAGAAACAGAGATAGGCAACAAAAAATTAAATGTTAAAGTTTTAGGCATATTGCCAGCTTGAATCATATATTGCTAAGACACTGGTCTCTGAGGTTTTTCAGTGACTATATATGTGGCATTGCTTGAAGGAAAGTACATGTTAGATCTTTACTCTCCACTGAATAACTTAGAACTCGGGATATTGAAATTCAACACAGGATTATCACCATTCACTGATACACAGGGAGTTATCTAGCTGCACTGGCTCTGGGAAATATAATGTGAGCAATAAGGAAGTGTCTGCCCTAAGACAGAAATTTAAGAGAAAAGTAGAAAATGAGGTTTTATAGGCAATTAGACTATATATTAAAATATGTATTTGTCACCATTTTTAAACTATTTTTATAAATTTATTTAAGTATTTTATGTCTCTAGTATTTAATACAAATTAAGTATTTCAAGTAAAGCTATACATTTGAATTAAAATGGTAAATAAGAGAATACATATTAGACACATTCATATAAAATGTGTGGTGTTTTGCCTTTTTGGGAGGGTCACATCCAGCAATGCTCAGGGGTTATTCTTGACTCTGCGATCAGGAATTATTACTTGAGGTGTTTGGGGACGATTAGGATGCCAGGGATCAAACCTGGATTGTCTCTTGCAAGCAAACACCATCCGTGCTGGGCTATCACTCTGGCCCCATGCATATAAAATTTAAACAAGGGGCTTGAGCGATAGCCCAGTGAGTAGGGGTTTGCCTTGCACGTGGCCGGCCCAGGCCAGCCCGGGTTAGATCCCTGGCATCCCGAGCACCGCCAGGAGTAATTCCTGAGTGTAGAGGCAGGAGAAACCCCTGATCATTGCCAGGTGAGACCCAAAAAAAGCAAACAAAATAAAAATAAAAAAATAAAACAATGAAACAAAAAAAAGTAAAATTTAAACAATATTTCAGATATTTGTCTTACATTACTGGTCTCTGAAAGTTATCCTAAAATAACCCATTTCTAATATTCTAAATTTTGAATAAGTTTTAAAGTCTGAATATATGTTTTAATAATAAAGATAATTAATGAATATTGTAAATAAACATGTCTTGAATAACCATTTACATTTACTCCAATTTATAATAATTTAAACTAAAAGCATTTCATTTTGGGGTGTCAGTATTACCTACCAGTCCTCAGGGCTTACTTCTGAGTTTATGCTCAGACATAACTTCTGGCAGTCCTCCAAGGATTATATGCAGTGCTGGGAATTAAATGAGGATTATTTGCATGAAAGACAATCACATTATAATACTTGCCTCCAAATATTTCATATTTAACATGAATCATTTTAGATGAGAATAAATATAATGCATAGATTCATTATTCCTTTGCTCTTTTTATCGTCTAAATATGAAGATAAGACTTATAATCTACAGTTAAAAAGATGTCATACACTTACAAATACCTTTACACATACTTAAGTATATTAATAGTACACTGTCTAAGTTATGTGTCAGACATGAAAATAAATTTGGAAAACTTGGCTGTATACTCTAATACTACCAAGATATCCTTGCTTCCTGATATAGTCATTCTTCATAATGGTCAAATAAGAAGCCATAAAAAAATAGTTCAGGCATTAAGAGACACAGCTTTGCTTTTGGCAACCATAGTTTAGTCCTTGCCATTGCATTCTCTTCATAGCGTCACATGGTGTAGCCGGGGACATTTCTGAGCGACCAGGTGTGGTTCAGCATGAACATGGTTGATTGTTCATACCATTGCATCACTTAAGCAGCACGGCAGCCTCTCTGGTAGGCTGAAAATATCTCAAAGGACCCCTCGAAGTCCTGAGCACTGCTTGGGTCTCCCTTCTAAAAATATAGAAGAAAAGGGAAAAAGGTCAATGTTATCTTACACATATTTGAGTTACATCTTGTTATTCGACCTTGTCTTTTCCCAAACTATAATTTTTTCCAGAGTGATGATGGTCCATGGACAAAGCTAAAGGCAAGAGTGACTGCTGATTTTAATCACCATGTGACTCAGGACTGTGTATATGAGACTTGTATTTTATCTTACTTTCCTTCTGCTTAGAGGATTATAATAATACTTTACAGTGGTTCCAGAAGACTAAAATGGTTCCTATGAGATCTGGTTGAACCCCCTAAGCCTGAATATTTGGAAAGCAACATTAATTATAAATTTGTTGATTTTGTAGGCTTATTTTAAATAAATTTTTATGCTTCTCTTATATATTCAAAAGTAACTGTAGACACATTATGAAAAGTACTCTAAAATGTCTCAGAAATATTTTATTATTTTTAAATTCTTATAACTTTAAAGTTATATATTAAAATAATGATAAAGATAAGTCAAGTAAAATTTAATTTTCATAATTAAAAGCCATTGAAAACTTACATTTTTATTTTCATTTTTTTATAAAACTGCAAATATTTTTTTTATCAGTGTAAGTAAATTTCACTGCCAAAACTTGCAATATATATTTATTTATTATTTGAATGTGAGAAAACTTCACAACAGGATAATCAAGGAATATACTAATATAATTAATGAAGTAAAATATAGTCCTGATACTGTAGAGACTTCCCCTGCAAAACAATTCCATTGGGAAGTAAACCCGTTAAAGCAATAGAAGACTTTCTGGATAGGATTAAGCAACAAACTCAATTAGTTTTAATCAGTAATGCAAGTGAAACAGATTTTAACTTAATTAAAGCTTGCAGAAGTAAAATGCCTTGTAAGATAATGGGAGATAATGGAATTTGAATTCCCTTTCCTGGCAATAATATCATTAAAACTATCTGTTGGAAGGAGACTAGTACAAAAGCTTTAATAGTTACTTGAACAGTTCTAATAATTAAAAGCAAATAGGAAATTTGAACATATTTGAAAAAAGCAACAGTGCATTGTTAGTCAATAAATTAATCAGATTGTTTTTGTCACTCTTTTTTAATAAAGAAAGTGAATACATTGTACCCGAAATGTATTAATTGTAAAGAACAAATGTGACTGGATGTACATTTATTCATAGTTGTGGTTGGTGAAAATAGTGTGTGGGGAAAGCTTAGGGGAGGAATATAATTTACTAAAAGGGATCTATGGGCATTAGTTGATGTTTTGTTTTGCTTTTTAACCTCTTGTGGTAATGGTAATTCTATAATGTTAACACTAGAAAAAAGATTACCTCTATAATTATAAACAAATTTTAGAAGTTATAGAATTTCAAATTAACATATATTTCCTTTAAAAATGAGAATGCAAAATATAGTCATGTTTGTTTGTAACAATATCACTTCACTTGATCACTTGAATCCCGTTATTCATCAATTTGCTCGAGCGGGCACCAGTAACATCTCCATTGGACCCTACCATGTGCCAGTGTAGCCCAATGGCATCTGGTTGGTTCAGGAATATAAAGAGCCTCAAACCGTTCCTTCAGGGTATTTACAAGGAAGTCTGACCATCTTGTAGGTGGGCGGCCACGTGATCTTTTTGACATCCCATGGAATCCAGTCAGTAATGGCTCTAGCCCAGCGGTTGTCTCCAAATCGCATTACATGTCCAGCCCATCTGATTTCAGATGCCTTGACAAACGAGACAGTGTCCCTGATTCTGGAATATCGATGGAATATCGACGGAGGTCAGAACTCCGGATTCCTTCTCTCACTTGAGTGAGGCGTGATACTCCAAGCATAGCTCTTTCGATTCCTCTCTGGGAGACCCGAATAGCATTCTCATCCTGCTTTCACAGGGCCCAGGTCTCTGAGGCGTATGTTAATGCAGGGAGAATGGTGGAGTCGAAGAGATGTGCCCGGAGCCGGAGATTCTTTTGTCCTTTTAGCTATTTCTTCAATGCCTTTGAAGGCATTCCATGCCGCTCTCTTCCTCCTGCACAGCTCAGGTTTTAGGTCATTCATCATGTTGACTTCTCGACCTAGGTAGACATAACTGTGCATTCAAAGATGTTTGTTCCATTGAGAGTGAATGGGGCCTCTGGAACTAGTTCATTCTTCATGAACATAGTTTTCTTCAGATTCAGCTGTAGACCTATCTTTCCACATTCTCAGTCGAAGTCAGCCAGCATTTGTGCAGCTTAGCTAATGTTTGGTTTTATTAGAATGATGTCATCAGCGAAGCGGAGGTGGTGTAGTTGCCGATCATCTATCTTCACTCCCATTCCTTCCCATTCTAATTGTTGCATGAAGTTCTCGAGGTGGCCCTGAAGAGTTTTGGTGAAATGGTATCACCCCGTCGAACCTCTCTTTTAACATTGATAATCACTTGTAGAATGGTGAGATCCTGTTGGTGAATCCGTAATACAGCTCAAGAAGGATGTTGATGTATTGGATTGAACACCCTGTTTGGTGTAACAAGATGCATGATAGTAATCTCACATTTATGTTATTGTTTCCCCAAAATTTAAGCAAGTAGATTGAAATTATCTCCATTTTACAAAGGAGATATCACAGCCCGGATCATCCACAGCCACTCTGCAGCAGCTTTTTTGTTTTTTTCAATCCGCCCAGGTATGCTGAACCAGAGACTCTCAGACATGGGGCAGAGCTGCTACATGCCTCTCCTGTGCTCAGCTGCTCGTGGAGGCGCCCGGGGAGGCATGGCGGGTTCCAGCCCTGGACTGCCACCCCAGCAGAGCCTCACAACAAGCCAGACCACCCTCCCCTACATCATGGGGCCTGCCATTTTCCACATCCAGACTTCCCTCTCGTCACAACTCCACCCAGCAGACCAGACTATCACAGCCCGGCTCCGCTGGCTGCTAGCGGCAGCACGGTTCATCAATAATTGCTTTATTTAGAGGTGACTACAACAGTATGCCACCCAGCACGGCAAGCCTGGCAAGTTGTAATATTTGATATGCCAAATACCAGTAATATTTATATTAGGTCATTCCCGTGACCTAATATAATTGTTTGAGGCTCTTTATGTTCCTGGAGCAGGCGTATGCCTTTGGGTTCTACTAGCATGAGACAGGTCATATGGAGATATTACTGGTGCTCGCTCTAGAAAATAGATGATTAACAGGAAGATAGTGATAGTGATAGTGATTTACAAAGGAGAGTCTTAGAGTTAACTTTTCACTATCACTATCACTATCTTCCTGTTCATCATTTGCTCGACGGGGACCAGTACATCTCCATATGTTGGGCTCTCATGCTACTAGAGCCCAAGGGCATCTGCTTGCTCCAGGAATATAAAGAGCCTCAAACCATTATATTAGGTCATGGTAATGACCTAATATAATTGTCACTGGTATTTGGCATATCAAATACGACACGGGTAGCTTGCCAGGCTTACCGGTGGGTGGCATACTCTTGCAGTCACCTCTAAATACAGCATTTATTGATGACCAGGTGTGACCCAAAAAAAGCAAAAAAAAATTCCATTTCAGGTGGCTGGAGTGTTGGTAGTACAGCAGGTGGGGCGTGCTTGCCTTGCATGCAGCCAACCAGGGTTTAATCCTGCCACCCCACATTCAAAACAATTCTCAAAACAATTCTCAAAACAATTCTCAAAACATATATAAGCAAACTATTGTCCATGATTACAGACAATATGCTCCAAATTCATAATAATAAAAGAAACATAGAAAATAAAATTCAGTGGTTAACTTTTTGACTGGAAGATGTGAGAGATCCATCAGGACTTCAGAGGGCAGTCATCTTGGTCTTATAGTTGACTAAGGACAAGCGGGCATTGTGAATGCTTTTCCGGCTCTGCTATATTGGCCAGTATTTCTGCTCTTCTCTTTTTGAGATCTTCCTTTATCGCTTCTCTGCACTGCTTTGTGAGCTTGGACATTAGCATTTGGTTGTCTGAGGCTTGTGCCTCGCCATGTTGGCAAATGAGCTCGATAGTTTTTGAAGACAGGCATCCTTTTGTTATTTTTCTCTTTCTCAGCATTCTTCGCACAATCCTGGAGGGGCTGCCCAGTCAGTTGTACTTTTTATCGATGTCTTCAATGATAGCATCTTCCCATGTTGCCGTAAAGGCGCCAAAGAGTTCCCAGTTGGTGGTCATTCAGGTAGTTCTCTTCTTAAACATTGCATCCTTTTCTCCCCATTGTGTGAAGTAGAATTTTGCATGAAGGAGATGGTGATCTGATTGAGTTTGGAAATATGGGATGACCACGTCATCAGTCAGGCAGACCGTCAATTGAATATTATGGAGAAAATTATTCATAACTTCTACTCCGATCTCTTTGATAGCCACGTCCACCTGCCCCCATTCCAAATTCCGACAGGTTGGATATGTCGTTCCCAACATTCTCCCTTCTCAAATCCAACATGCCATTTTGTTGATAAAGAAGCAAACATCACCCGGCCCAGACAAAGTCAGACATGAACATCTGAAGAATCTTCCATCAGTACTCATCAATAAATGTCTCGGCTCTTCACACACTACCTGTCTGACTACAAGGTGCCCTCCCAATGGAAAACCAGCAGGAGAGTTCTACTGTTCAAGAAGAGAAATCCATGACATTGGCAACTATCGCCCCATCTGCCTATTGTCTGTCATCACAAGCTGTTCACTCGAGTCATCCTGAACAGGATTGGCAGAACACTAGATGAAGGACAACCATGCAAGCAAGCAGGCTTCTGGAAAGGATTCAGCACAATCGACCATTTCCACATGGTAACCAAGCTCATTGAGGTTTTAGGGAGTTCAAGATGCCACTCTGTCTCACGCTCATTAATTTCAAGAAAATCTTTGTTTCTGTTGAGGCTGAAGCAGTCATCAAAGCCCTAGCGAAACAGGGCATTCAAACTCAATATATCAAGCTCATGATATGTATTATGGATTCACCACCAGGGTCTCACCATTCTTCTTTCTTTCTTTCTTTCTTTCCTTCTTTCTTTCTTTCTTTCTTTCTTTCTTTCTTTCTTTCTTTCTTTCTTTCTTTCTTTCTTTCTTTCTTTCTTTCTTTCTTTCTTTCTTTCTTTCTTTCTTTCTTTCTTTCTTTCTTTCTTTCTTTCTTTCTTTCTTTTTCTTTCTTTCTTTCTCTCTCTCTTTCTCTCTCTCTCTCTCTCTCTTTCTTTCTTTCTTTCTTTTTCTTTCTCTCTCTCTCTTTCTTTCTTTCTTTCTTTCTTTCTTTCTTTCTCTCTCTCTCTTTCTTTCTTTCTTTTCTTTCTTTCTTTCTTTCTTTCTTTCTTTCTTTCTTTCTTTCTTTCTTTCTTTCTTTCTTTCTTTCTTTCTTTCTTTCTTTTCTTCTTCTTTCTTCTTCTTCTTCTTCTTCTTCTGCTTCTTCTTCTGCTTCTGCTTCTCCTTCTCCTCCTCCTCTTCTTGTTCTTCTTCTTCTTTTCTTCTTCTTCTTCTTCTGCTTCTTCTTCTGCTTCTTCTTCTGCTTCTTCTTCTTCTTCTGC
Organism: Cryptotis parvus; assembly: GCA_021461705.1. Classification (NCBI taxonomy): domain Eukaryota; kingdom Metazoa; phylum Chordata; class Mammalia; order Eulipotyphla; family Soricidae; genus Cryptotis; species Cryptotis parvus. The sequence goes on from JAJIBD010006221.1 coordinate 87,351, forward strand.
TTCTTCTTCTTCTTCTTCTGCTTCTCTTTTTCTTCTTCTTCTCCTTCTTCTCCTTCTCCTTCTTCTCCTTCTCCTCCTCCTCCTCTTCTTCTTCTTTTTTTCTTCTTCTTGTTCTTGTTTTTCTAGTTCTTGTTCTTCTTCTTCGTCTTTGTCTTCATCTTCGTCTTATTCGTCTTCATTTTCATCTTCTTCTTCTCCTTCTCCTCCTCCTCCTCTTCCTTTTCCTTTCTTCTTCTCCTCTTTCTCCTTCTCCTTCTTCTTCTCCTTCTCCTTCGCCTTCTCCTTCTCCTCCTTCTCCTCCTCCTCCTCCTCCTTCTTCTTCTCCTTCTTCTCCTTCTACTTCTTCTTCGTCTCCTTCTCCTCCTTCTCCTTCTCCATCTTCTCTGTCTCCTTCTCCTTCTCCATCTCCTTCTTCTTCTTCTTCTTCTTCTTCTTCTTCTTCTTCTTCTTCTTCTTCTTCTTCTTCTTCCTCTTCTTCTTCTTCATCTTTTGGACATCTTGTGGGAACCATTTGGTAATGGCTCTAGTTCAGCGGTCATCTACAAGTCTCATTTCATGCCCAGCCCATCTGATTATCCGAGCCTTCGCAAATGAGACAGTGTCCCTGACTCTGGATCATCGACGGAGGTCAGATCTCCAGATTCCTTCTCTTACTTGAGTAGGTGTGATATTCCAAGCATAGCTCTTTTGATTCCTCTTTGGCAGACCCTTATAGCATTCTCATCTAGATTTCATAGGGCCCACGTCTCTGAGGCATATATTAATGCAGGGAAAACAGTGGAGTTGAAGCAATGTGCCTGGAGCTGGAGGCTCTTTGTTGTTTGGGCTATTTCTTCAACACTCTTGAAGGCATTACAAGCCGCTCTCTTCCTCCTGCGCAGCTCAGGTTTTAGGTAATTCCTCATGTTGATTTCTAGACCTAGGTACACATAACTGCTGTATTCAGAGATTTTTGTTCCATTGAGAGTGAATGGAGCATCTGGAACTACTTTGTTTTTCATGAACATTGTTTTGTTGATATTCAGCTGTAGACCTATCTTACAACATTCAAGGTCAAAGTAAGCCAGCATTTGTGCTGCTTGGCTAATGTTTGGTGTTACTAGAACAATGTCATCAGCAAAGTGGAGGTGTTGTAGTTGCCGATCATCTTTCATCATTCCCATTCCTTTCTATTGTAATTGTCGCATGACTTTCTTGAGGGTAACACTGAAGTTTCAGTGAAATGGTTTCACCCTCTTGAACCGCTCTGTATTCATGGTTTTCTGAAACAATGCAGCCAGAGAAAGTGAGAGGAAAAGAAGGGAAACAAACCATATCATTTCTTGATAATAAAGTGTGACAAGATTACTACAACTCATCACTCAGACCATTATGAACATGTACATGTGTGAGTTGCTGCTTACATCTCAATAAAATGAAAACTACAAGTCTGAGAATGAAGTGTCATTCATGGAAAGCAGAATAGAATCTGAACCCCCAAATTCATAGACATGGTCATGCCTGCACATACAGTTGCAAAAAAAAAGGGTCTAGCAAAAACAAGAGTTAAGGTCCCAAAAATACTATTCATTCCTTTTTAAAAATCCTCCAATTTCCTCTTTTAATAAATAGCAATCAAATCAACGATGGACAAGCAAAACTGAGCCAAAAAGAATGAGCCTGAATAAACAGCATATGTCCCAGACAAGACCACTAAATCTGTCTCAGGCTTTTCCTAAGCTAACTTGGTAACCAAATGTCAATCCAACAATGTTGATAGAACATTTTATACTGTGGATGAAAGAGGCAGTTGGTGATGGCCTCTTATGAAGGAGCTTTTTGGGGCCATGAATAGAGCATTTTCAGCTTGGGGCCTTACAGTGGGTTTTTTCATCACCTGATCACTTGATCACTTGACATCCCATTATTCATTGATTTGCTCAAGGTGATGCCAGTAACATTTCCATTTGACCCTATCATGTGCCAGTTTAGCCCAATGGTAACTTCTTGCTTCAGGAATATGAAGAGCCTCAAACCGTTCGTTCAGGGTCTTGACGAAAAGTCTGACCATCTTGTAGGTGGGCAGCCACGTGATCTTTTGACGTCCTGTGGGATCCAGTTGGTAGCAGTTCTAGTCCAGAGGTCATCTCCAAATTGCATTACATGTCCAGCCCATCTGATTTCCATGTCTTGGCAAATGAGACAGCGTCCCGGACTCTGGATCTTTTTTCTTCAGATTTGTGTTAATAAGATAAAATGGCTTCACTTCTTGAGAAAAACTGATTTGTCTTTTTATCAAAAGATACACCATTTATGAAGAAAACAATTTTAATGTTTTTCCTTTTTCAGAAATGTTGATGGTGTCTGAATATTTAAGATATTTTAGAGTTATCAAAGGAATTAATATACCTAAGTTTACAAGTAGAACTATATTATTTAATAAATAAATTAATAGACTCAAAACAATACTGTATATTGTGCTAGCAATCATTTTATGTAAAAACTTTCTGAGTAAAGTTTATTTGCTGTTGCTTTCCCTGATATCTAATTTTTCATGTTAAATCCTTGCTAAAATTGGAGTTTATAACTATACTTTGAAGTAAAATTATCATATTGCTGAGAGGAAATTTATTACAATATCAATGGTTAATGAAATAACAACAAGTCTCAAAACTCCAACATATTCCTTTATTACTCTGATTTTATCATCTAAGTTTGATAAGTTCTAGGCAGAATGCTCAATGATACAGCATGTGTGGAAGAATTGAATAAATTATGTGCCCACAGAGCATGCGATCATTAGTTTAGGATGATTTTACTACAACTTAAATTAGAAAAATATATCAGTCTTATACTATTTTAAGACAAATATTCAGTCTGAATTAATGATTTTACTAATAATATTCTAAGTAACAAAGTAGATAGATAAACAAGTCAGCAGTTTGACAAACAAAATTTATAAACAAATGTCTTTTATATGTAGGATATTTATAAGTGATTTGTATTATAATTAATTAGAACTGAATATTGATGACTATGGTGAACAGATTATTTAATTTTTTTTTAGAATTTGAGTAAACATTCAATTTTTCAAACGTATGTAGCTAGCATATGCATTACGACAAAAATGAGTTTTCTAGTCTTAAGCACAAACATCAATCTGATAATCTCTCATAAATCTTTTTCTATGTTTGTCTTTCAATTCCGTGATTTTAGACATTTTAATTGTTTCAATTTTATCAAAAGGTGGTCTACGACATAAGAAATTTCAGAAAGTAAAATTCCCTCAGTGAAAACGAAATAGATATTATTTAGATTCAGAGCCATTAGCTCTAGCCTATATTTATTTTTGCAAAATCTGTAACAAAACACTATTTCTATGTGTAATAAAGTACTGATAAATTAGGAAACAAAAGATGTCTGATTTTATAAGAAAACAAATAATTGATTTTGGTTTCTACATGTTTCTATTGTAGGGAAAATACGTATCAATACACTTTTCTGCAAAATATATTAACTTAATGTTTTCCTGATATTAATATAATTTCATAAATTAAAGGAAATAAGTAAATAAAAAGTTATTGCAAGTGAAAAGCTAGATTTTTTAAATACCTAGAAGAACTATAAAATTTCAGAGGAAAACATAGAGAAAGTCACATAACTTTGGTCTTGGCAATGACACTGAATGCACAAGAAAAAATTCAAAACACTCTGAATATTTTAATATATACTAGAAAATTTCTTCCTCTATTTCCATTTATATTACAAGATGGGATGCACCCTTTAATAGTATACATATATTCATGAAATTACACAATTGTGTGTTAGCCTATTTACATTTATTAACCCCCTAAATGTTATATGCTGAGTCTCATGTGTAGACTTTCAGAGAAAATATGTTTATATTTCTAAATAGTGAAAACGTATATTACTACAACCAATAACTTAAGAAACCATAAGACGAAGTTAAGAAAATAACAAACAAAATTATTTTCTTGGATGTCCCATGATTCTGGAGCTCAAAGATGAATTATCCTTTATTATCAATGTGTATAGCTGGCAGGATTCTAATTATTTGAATATTGTTAAGTAACTGGTATCACAATCATATGTTTTCGTCACTGGTCATTTGTAATATAAAGAGAAGATGAGTTGTTAAGAAACAAATGGAGGAGATAATACTAATTTGGTAAAAATGTACTTTGATGATCACAAGGATTGTTATATGGGATGATACACCAAGGCTTATGCAACAATGACTCGGTGGCATTGATTCCTGGTATTAAGACAATCGTAAGGGGCCAGAGAGGCAGTACAGGCATAAGCCTTCTGCCTTGCATGTGTTCCCAATATGGCTTATTGTTCCCCAAGCATCACCAAGAACAATTCATGAGCAAAGAATAAGGAGTAACCCTGAGCAAAGCTGGATGTAGCTCAAAAAATATAATAACAATAAAGAAAATCGTAGGCTTATCAGAACATCCAACTGATGGATTGAGGTATGCTGTGATGGTAGAAATCTTGCATAGAATTTTTTGATTTCTTGCGGCTACATTGAAAAGTAGTAGAAATTTAGAATATTAATAGAACGGTGAACATGGCAGATTAACAAAGAAGAAAGCATGCTTGGCAACAGCATTTCTTCTACATTAGCCATGACTTTAGTGACAGAATGGAACTGTAATATATGGGTGGAGGATGGTCTGACAAAAAAACAAAGAAGGCCCCTGGGATGACCCAGAGCCACGGCAGAGCCTGGCAAGCTACCCATGATGTATTTCATATGCCAAAAACAGTAACAATAATGGACCTTATTCCCAACAAATGGAGATGTTACTGGCGCCTGCTAGAGCAAATTAATGTACAACAGGAATACAAGTGACAAGTGACTGCAACTAATGAATTTGAAAAACGTAGGTCTCCATATTAACTTGATGTTTCCACAATCTGTGTCGCTCTGATCTCCTTTTTTACTATACTATTGCTTGATTTGATAGGAAATCAAATTCTTGTTTCTGGCTCAGAGAACCTAAAACTTTTCTTTTCAGACCTGTGTTTTCTCCTCTTCTTCCATTTTCCAAATTTATTAGTCACAATATTAAAACCATTTTTTAGAGATGCATTCTGTCACTAAGGTTGTGGCTATCAAAGAGGAGATATTGTAGACAATCATGCCATTTCTTTGTTAATCAGCAAAGTTCACAATTATATTAATATTCTGATTTTCACCCTAAAAAATCAGGATATCAGTGTGAGGACATTCTCAGCTGTCAAAAATGAATGCTTATCCAGATTAATGTTGACAGAATATGGATAAAAAGTGGCTTGGTGGTTCAGCACAGTCATTTGTGATATTGCAAATTGACTTTGTCCAAAAGTTTATCTATCGTCTGAACTAAATATGTTTAACGGAAAATACTAATATTATTTTCTGTCTCTCGGTAATGTAGTTGATTTGAAACCAATGTGAAATGGCAACAAAAACAGAACTAGTGTTCAGTGTGAAACATGCTTCTTGAGGGTATTGGGGGGATAAGACGGAAAACAGTGATGTGTATGTTGGAGGGAAGCCTTCACTGTTTGGAACAGGTGTTGAATAGTGGTAAAGCTTTTGTATGAAAACCTACCAGACACAGTACTGTAAACTGTTGGGCTCAAAGTACCTAGCCCTAGCCTTAGGGTCTGGTACTTTCCAGCCAAAGGCCCTAATGCAGGACTCAGATGTGAACCCTGCCCAAAACATCTGTGCTTATCGAAGCTATGGTGAGGCAGGGTGTGCTTGGTCTCAGACCTCAGGAATATGTAAATCTGTGATTGTTGTCTGTTACAATGGCCCTGCATTTTGCAAATGCCATGGGATTTGTGCTTGATCCCCTCCACCCAAAAAATTGTATAAAAGGCTTAAACTGTGTTCAGTAATGGGAACTGCTTTCCAGGACCCCGCTGGGTTGGTGTCTTTTTTGTGGCAGCAGCAAGGCAGATACTTCTTTCCAAGTTCTTCCTTCTCCTTTCGCAGGGAAGAAGTTGGCAATATCTAGGTCTCCCTCATTCAAGCCAGCCGGTTGCTGGTCAGGGGTCCCCTGACAGTAAATCATGGTGCAAAAAAAGTTATTATTTTAAAAGCACCTCTTTTTCTGTTGTTGCTTTTTGGGTCACAGCAGGCAATGCTCAGGGTTTGCTCCTGGCTCTGCACTAAGGAATTATTCTTTCCTGGGGGACCATATGGGATGTCAGGGTTCGAGCAACGCAAAATGCCCTACACACTGAACTATGTCCATCCCCAAAGAAAGTACCTCTTACAGACGGAGACTGGTGGGTGGGAAGGAAATAGAGAGGAGGGTGCACCAGTGGGGGTGGGGGAGAGGACATTGGTGGAGGGAAGTGGAACACTGGTAAGGTATCTGTGTGAAAACTTATCTGAAACCCGAACATAAATATCTTTATATTTTCATGGTGACTATTAATTATTTGTAATGGAAAAAAAGGCAAATGATCTCTTTTCTCTCACTTTCTCTCTCTTTCTCTCTTCCTTCTCTTACACATTAAAGAAGCTGCCACAGGCGCAAAGGTCAGGAAGGGGGAGGGACTCGGGGGAACATTGGTGGTAGGAAATGGGCACCGGTGGAGGGACAGGTGCTGGAACACTGTATGACCAAAATCCAAACATCTTTGTAATTGTATATCTCACAGTGGTATAATGAAATATCTTTTTTTTAAGACAAATGATCCACAAAGACCATTTAAATTATTTTTCTACTCAGCCTTTATTCCTTGGAGCTGCTCATCAGAATGGAAAATACTTATATAAAAAAATAACTAAAACTAACACTTCGCAACATTACTAACATTTACAATAGCATATTTTTCTCAAAGACATTGCTCTCTTGATCTTGGAATAAGAAATTGGGTCATGTTTAAAAGCTATTTTACACACTCTGAATCCTGTTGTATTATCTAATATCAAGTTTTTGTAGACTTTCTCTAGATTTGGTTTTACATTTTATATAGTAAGAAATGTGAGAGAAATATTTATAACACTCTGAAAGACAAATATATTATGATTTAAATATATTTTGATTATACTATTTAAAGTTCTTTTTAGGGTTCATTTAAGATCTAGAAATTAATGATCTTATTTATATACTATTTATTTATTTAATTTATTATACCACTGTGAGATACACAAATACAAAGATGTTCATAATTGGGTCTCAGTCATATTGTTCCAGCACCTGTCCCTCCACGAGTGCCCCATTTCCACCACCAATGTCCCCACATTCCCTCCCACTTACCCCCCAGCCTGCCTCTATAAAGAGGCAATTATACTTTTCTTCTCTTTCTCACTGTCTCTCTCTCTGTCACTATGTATTTCATTCTCTCTCTTACACATTGTGGCTTGCCCTCCAGATATTTAGGGTTTATCATGAAAGTCTCTTCATGTATATTCAATGCTGAGTTCTAGACTGGCATTACCATTCCCCACAATTAGAACACTGGCATATATTTATATACCATTAATGAATGCAGTCATTTTATACCTGTCCTTTTCTTCTGACTAATTTCACTCAGCATGATAGTCTCCATGTCCATTCATTTGCAGATGAATAGAAATTAATTATTTAGTTTGTAAAATCCTATGTTCAAGTACAGGACTGATATTGACAAAAATTGTCTTGACTTAGTCAATAGTCCATTATCAGGTGTAAGCTTTTAAATATTGCATCTTTAATGAAAATATTATTTCCAAACAGATTATTTTGCATTCTTAAATGTTTCATTTATTAAAAGTAACATCAGTATTTACATAACGTAAATACTGCTACTATGGGTCCTATGAAATAGTCTGTTTTGATTTGTCTATTATAGTTTTATTACTCTATCTAAAAATGTTTTACATAGGTTATAAAATTATGAGACATAGCTGGATTTGGAGTGTTCAGGAGAAAATCAACATGAAAAAGTTATAATAAATAACATTAGGACATAATTAAGGTTCATGAAAATAGACAAATGCAACCCTTCCCAATTACAATGATATTCTAAAAATGTGCTAGCTATTTTTTTCGATATTCTAACTTTTGAAGATAAACAAAGAGAATCTACTTAAGTAAAATAACTGACATTTTATGTTTTTAATTTACATTTTAAGGGGATTAAGTACCCAAAACATTATAAGTAGATTAGTACTCTTGCTCTATTCACAGTAACTAGCTAACAAATTGAACAAATAAAATCTTTGTTCTAGTCTCTGTCATTATTAACTGCATAATAAAAAACTTTGAGACCATTTACCAAATAAGATTTTATTTTATCTAATAATGTAAAGATAGTGAAAAGAATTGTAATGTTATCTCATTATGGTAAGATGCTTCTATTGAAGTTTTTACTATAGTGGGAATGTTTTTTTTTTTTATTTTTTTTTTTTTTTTTTTTGCTTTTTGGGTCACACCCGGCAATGCTCAGGGGTTTCTCCTGGCTCTGCGCTCAGGAATAACTCCTGGCGGTGCTCGGGGACCATATGGGATGCCGGGGATCGAACCCAGGCCGGCATGGGCCGGCTGCGTGCAAGGCAAATGCCCTACCCGCAGGGCTATCGCTCCGGCCCCAGTGGGAATGTTTAATTATAGTGAATACTTCAAATACAAAGTTACACGACTTAACTCTAGCTTCCTCTAGACCTATAATTACCTGGCCTTGAACATAACTTCTTTTCTAGTTATTTTCCTTCCTTTTTCCCTCTTTCCTTCCTTCCTTCCTTCCTTCCCTTCCTTCCTTCCTTCCTTCCTTCCTTCCTTCCTTCCTTCCTTCCTTCCTTCCTTCCTTCCTTCCTTCCTTCTTCCTTCCTTCCTTCCTTCCTTCCTTCCTTCCTTCCTTCCTTTTCTTTCTTTCCTTCTTTCCTTCCTTTATTTCTTCCTCTCTTCCTTCCTTCCTTCCTTGTTCCTTCTTTTCTCTTTCTTTCTTTCTTTCTTTCTTTTTCTTTCTTTCTTTCTTTCTTTCTTTCTTTTCTTTCTTTCTTTCTTTCTTTCTTTCTTTCTTTCTTTCTTTCTTTCTTTCTTTCTTTCTTTCTTTCTTTCTTTCTTTCTTTCTTTCTTTCCTTTCTTTCTTTCTTTCTTTCTTTCTTTCTTTCTTTCTTTCTTTCTTTCTTTCTTTCTTTCTTTCTTTCTTTCTTTCTTTCTTTTTTCTTTCTTTCTTTCCTTTCTTTCTTTCTTTCTTTCTTTCTTTCTTTCTTTCTTTCTTTCTTTCTTTCTTTTCTTTCTTTCTTTCTTTTTCTTTCTTTCTTTCTTTCTTTCTTTCTTTCTCTTTCTTTCTTTCTTTCTTTCTTTCTTTCTTTCTTTCTTTCTCTTTCTTTCTTTTTTTTCCTTCCTTTCTTCCTTCCTTTCTTCCTTCCATCCTTGTTTCCTTCCTTCCTTGCTTCCTTCCTTCCTTCCTTCTTTCCTTCCTTCCTTCCTTCCTTCCTTTCTCTTTCTCTTTCTTTCTCTCTCTCTCTTACTTCTTTTTCTTTCTCTTCACTCTCCCTTCCTTTCTTTTCTTCCCCTCCCTCACTTCCTTCTTTCATTCCTTCCTTCCTTCCTTCCTTCCTTTACTGCCTGAGGTCTAGAAGATTTCAAACATGCAATATTTTTAAAAGCACTTAAATTTTTTAAATATTAAAGAAAATCATCATTATATTTGTTATTCTCAATGCAATAATTTCTGTGTATGTTTGTCTATATATGTGTGCATATTTAAACTCATTCTGTGAGATTGATGATAATAATGTAATAGCATTATTGCATTGATATTCAAAACACTGTAACATTTTATGTTTAATATTTTTGAAACCGTCTTTAAGATGTAAAAGTATTTTTTTAAGTATTTCATACTTTCATTGATCCAAATTTAGTTGTTTTGAAATTGCTGGAGTTTAAGCACTTCTTGAAAATAAACTACCTTTAAGCTGAGGTTATAGTAAAATGCTTATATATTTTTTTGAACTTTACAATTTCAACTTTTTGTTGATTATATCAGTATCAAAAGTTGGTATTTTATCTGCACACGTTAGATTGTTTATAAGCCAATTGTTCACTGTAATTCTTGTTAAAAAAATCTGGGGCCAGAGCAATAGCACAGTGTGTAGGATATTTGCCTTGCATGCAGCCTACCCGGGTTCAATCTCCAGCATCACATATGGTCCCTCGAACACTGCCAGGAGTAATTCCTATGCAATGAGCCAGGTGTAACTCCTGAGCATTACTAGGTGTGACCGAAACAAGCAAAAAATAAAATTAAATTAAAAAAATGTGTGGGTATAGGTGGCTTATTGGATAATGACAGTTTAAATCTATGTTAGCAATTGATTTAACTTGATAAATTAAAATATGCTTAAGAAATTTAATACGTTTAACAAATTGTAAAAATTACTATTTTAATATTGCAGCTGGCTGTTGGACACAGACTCAGTGGTTAACACCTGAGCACAACTAGTTGTGCCAACCTCATTCCCAAACATGTAACTAATAAGATCCTTATATAATATATGACTGCTGACTTTTGAGTTCCAATTCAATACAGGAAGTAGGTTGGCTGTATAGGAGATACCCTAGCTATCTCATAATGATATTAGTGCAATAGTTAAAAGCAGTAGTAAGATAATCTGACTATACACAGGAAGGATATCATTAAGTGCTTTCTTTGTCCTACTTTGCTTCTTAAAAGTTTCCTTCTGGGTCTGGTTCTGTCTTTGACTCCTAACAACATTGGTGATAAGACTAGCTCTATAAGAAATATGAACAAATATTTTATATAATGTAAAAATTTAATGGAAACTATATTATATGTTATTTAATAACTTCTTGTCTAAATGTCCAGAACAGTTTGACTTGAGAGAAAAAGAAAAAATTAAGTAAATACAAACTGGAGTAGAGTGATGTTAAATAAATTAATATTATAATATACCTTAATATTAAGTAAAGAGGGTATTTTTATCTTGTGCGGAAAATTAATCATGAATGACAACTGGAAAAAGTAGAGAAAGCAATATAATACTTATTGAGTATGATTTAAAAATGTTTTATAGATTTTTCCTTAAAGCCTTCAGATTTTAAGTAAAATATTAACTATGACAAAGGCTAGATAAGTGGAAATGACATTTATTATGCAAAGCTGAGTGATTACTATTGATGTATACTATATAGAATCTTTTCCTTAAATGGGAAATTTTGCTGTTAATATATAAATATTTGGAATTTTAGTAATTCTTCTAAGAAGGTTATGCATGCTTTTGTGGATATTTGATGAGTCCCAAGAATAACCTACATGAGGACAGAGCTTTATTTCATTTTACTATTTTAATTTTTCAAAAGTTTCAGATTTACCTAATTTTTACACTTAGTAGATTATTCCCGTACTTCAACTCCAATTCACTGATTTTAATTCCACCTGCATTGATTATGTTAAAAATTGTTTATTTTAAAAAATATTTCACTTCAGAAACACAAATGTAGTGCGATTATAATCAGTGTAAAAATAAAATAAAAAATTAAATTGTATGAGAAAATAGTCAATCTTATGATCAATAAACATTTGTTCGTTTAGCGTTTATAGTATATTTATTAGTGATAAAATGACATGTTTATTTTTCATCTACTTTTATGTAAATAGTAAATTTAGTTGATTATCCATTAACCCACTTGTGTAGTTTAATATGCACAAAACATATATTTTCACACATAAAATCATGTGAGACACTCAGATACAAACTTAAGATAAAATATATTAATGAAACTTTTTTTGACATTTTTATGTTATTTACTGTGTATATTAATTTATACTTAGGCAATTAAAAGTATTTCTGGATATGGCTTTTTGCATATTAGCATATTTACAGGATACATTTATACTTACCCCAGCAGAGTCTCGCAACAAGCCAGAAGACCCCCCACTCCATGAGGGCCTCCATTTTCCACAACTGGACTTCCCCTCGTCAGAATGCCACCCAGCAGACCAGCCTATCACAGCCCGGCTCGAACGGTTCATCAATAAATGCTGGATTTAGAGATGACTACAAGAGTATGCTACCCACACAGCAGAGCCTGGCAAGCTACCCGTGTCGTATTTGATATGCCAAATACCAGTAACAATTATTGACCTCATTCCCATGACCTGATAGAATGGTTTGAGGCTCTTTATGTTCCTGGAGCAAGCAGGTGCCCTTGGTCTCTACTTGCACGAGACAGGACATATGGAGATGTTACTGGTGCTTGCTTGAGCAAATTGATCGTCAATGGGAAGACAGTGATACAGTGATACACTCAAAGAAATATTTCTTGTCACATAGTAAACATTCATAAAACGGCAACAGTGTGTTTCTAACTTAAGAATACAAATGCATACATTTTTATATAAGTTACATTTTGTAAAACTTATAAATTAATACAGATTTTATCAATTGTACAGTTGCAAGTGATTTTATGATGTGAGATTACATTATAGAACGTTAATATAAAGCTAATTTATTTCATTCATTTTATATGACATCAAATTTTGCTATATTTTAAATTAACTATAATTTAAATACTCATCCTGATATAAGACCTTTATTAAAGGACATTTTATAAAGCACTTTTATAGAAAGCTTTAGGCTTGTCAGGAAAAAGATTTTTAACATTGTAACAAATCAGATAAGGAGAAGAGATTTACTAGTCTCAGGGGACCCACATCCTTATTTTAGGTGACTTTTAAAGGTCTTTTTTGAGTGGAACATGTAGAAGACTAAGAAATAAAGTAAAGAACTGACTGCTCATGATTCACACTAATAAAATAGTAGAGTCAGGATGCATGCATGCATTACAGATTCACAAAATGCAGCTCAGCTAATTCCTCCAAGGTGAAATTTATATATTTCTGTGCTGAAAAGAACAGCTAGCAGAGTGATAAATTGCAATGCTCCTGGGAATGAGAATAGATTCTTGGTTCCATATTCTACTGCCAGAATTTTAAGAGGCAAAGGGACTTTCACAGGTTCCTGAGCATTTTCTGTGAGTGGCTGTTTCATTCACAGTGCTATAATATGAATTTCAGAACAGTTTCATGTTACATATAGATCACTGAAACAACCAAACTAAATTCAATAATATTGTTTAGATTATGTTTAGGGGTTGAATAGTGGTATCCCTTATTAAAATAACCTTGAGGAAATCATAGCAATTGTCAAGATGTATCTGAGTTCTACTTGATCTATATATACAACATAATAACTGGTCTCTCTGCCATTTTTTTCCATTATAGTGTTTGCACCAAACCAAGTAGTTCTCAGGGTCTACTCATTATTCTCAAACACCAACTTTGTGGTGAGAACCATGTTCAGTTCTGGAAGTCAAACTGGAGTTCACCTCAAACAAGCTGATAAACTATCCAACTCCCATCCAAGGTTTTGAGGACCCATGCTTTTCAGACTGGGAAAAGATTGTTATTCATAAGGAGAAAAATTTTGGTAGTGAGATATTCTCTGTGTCCTTTAATGTGTTAGCTATTTCAGGAGAAGACAAGGAGTGAGAAAACAGTTTTAATTTGTTTGTTTTAGATAAAAAGAGTGAGGAAAAAGAAATACACTTAAAAAGGGAGGATAAAACCTTGATTTGCTTTTGGACAGGGGTCATATTGAGTATTTTGCAACAAACTTGGCATGGATTTCTCTATTCTGGTGTATTTCCTTGAGAAGATATTGTCAAGGGAAGATTTTAAGCTTTATATGATCTTTCATATCATATTTTTATTAAGCTCATCCTCCTTGTTCCCTCTTCCGAATAAATTCTTAGTATTCTTTCTCTGGCATTGTCCATTTCAGAGTCTTAAATATACATTCTTTATTTTGAGATATTTCATCGGGACTAGTCTCTCCTGCCCCAGAGCCCTGCTACTCCCATTCCACCTGAAACTCAGGTGGGAGCCTGAAAAAGCTGCTAGACACTGGCCCAACCTCTAGCCTGAAGCTGGAAAAAGCACAAAAAAGAGGATACAGATACCTAGAGCTCTAAAACTAGCCATCGGAACCCCTACCCCTGCCCCGCTGCCCTACAACTGCCCTTCTACCCCTAACTCAGGTGGGTCTCTAACTGTCACATTAGCACAGGTCTCACTCTCCAAATTTCAAAATTGCATGGACATACTAGCAAATGTCCTACTGAGAGGCATGAGGGAACATAGGCCTCAACATTCCTTACTTCCCACAAACTCCACAAACAGCCTAGACAATCCTTAGTTGTACAGCTTTTCCACACAAGAACACACAATTTGCAACAGCAAAGGTCGCAATGCAGAATACCACTAAGCTCTATGTGTTAATTCTCTACCCAGGTGAGCCAAGCAATTACGATGAGCTATATAACGTCTCTGACAAGAAATTTCAGAAGGAGCTGTTAAGGATACATAAGGAGCTCAAAGAAGCAACGGAACAGAAAGTCAGTAAAATTTAAGAGGACATGAGAGAAGAAATGAGTAAAATCCAAATGAAAATACAAGCAGAAATGACAGATATTAAATATGTGGTAGGTGAATGAAAAACTTATTGAAGGCCTCCATAGCAGAGTAACAACTGCTGAAGACATAATTAGTGAGCTACAACATGAGTTGCAGAGACTCTCTAGACAATAACAGAAGATGGAAAAAAGACTCACAATAAACGAGCAGACAAAAAGAGATAATCGGGACAAAGTCAATAGGAAGAACATAAGAATAATTGGGGTCCACGAGGGGCAAGAACGAAAAACCATGATGAAGAAGTAACTGTCAAAGCTATCATCGCGGCGAAGTTCCCAGAACTAAAAAGCACTTGTTCCCAAATCCTGGAGACCCGAAGGGTACCAGCTAAAAGAAATTCAAATAAGAATACTCCAAGACAAATCCTAATAGAATGACAAAAACCAAAGATAGAGATATAATACTGAAAGCAGCAAGATCAAAGAAGGAAATCATCTAAAAGAAGCATCCCTATGATTCACAGCATCTTTTCAGATAAACATTCCAAGCCTGAAGACAACCTGGGATATCATGAAAAAACTCAGTGAAATAAAGGTGTCACCTAGAATTCTTTACCTAGCTAGACTGTCATTCAGATTTGAAGGAAAGATACACAACTACATGGATAAACAACAGTTCAGGAACGTCATAGATTCCAATCAAATTGAAAAGAGTACTGGAAGGAGCTACTGTAAGATAAGACAAAGCCCAAAGTACAAGTTTATACATAAAGATGGCACAAACCATGACAATAGTTTCTCTCAATGCCTGAAAACACCAGTTAAGAGAAACAGAGTGGCAAAAGAGATTAAAAAACTGAATCCAACATTCTGCTGCTGATAGGAAACACATCTAAATAATCAGAGGAAGCACAGACCTAAAATCAAAGGTTAGAAAACAATTATTCATACAAACAACCCCTCCAGAAAGGCTGGTGTGGATATTCTAGTATCTGATAACATAGACTTTAAGCTGAAAAAGGTTAGAAGAGGCAGTGAAGGACTGTCGGGCGCGCGCCAGGGTCCCCTAACAGTGCCGGGAGCGAGTTCCCTTCTACCTCCAAAGCCGGTGAGGGAATGGATGAAAACTCAGGAATCCGATGCAGTTTTAAAAGGCTTTACTTATCACAGGTTCAGCCATACAAATGAGCAAAAGGAAAAGCCCAGTGCTTAGGATTCCAGGCTAGAACCCCAGCCACGTGTAGGCCATGATGGCAGCCACCACGTGTAAAGGCCCTGTAAAAGGGAGAAGAAGACAAGACTTCCAAGAAGGGTGAGTGCTCACAAAGAGAGAGCCCACAAAGAAGCCCGTGAGAGAGGAAACAGGCTAGTTTATACCCCTGCAACTCAGACCTTCCTCCCACTGTTATGGAAAGCAGGGAGGGTCAAATGTCCTTAGGTAATCTCTCCCTGCACCTCACCTAGGCCCTTTAGTATGCTAATGTTTTGAGCCAAGATCTGCCTGGAAATGCCTTTATAGGGTAGAGAAGGGGTTCTCTGAGATGGCATGTCTCTGTACCAAAGACTAATACTAATGCCAGTTAAATATTTCTCCAAGCCTTCACAAGTCTCTTCTACTTCATTGTAGTTTTATATTTTAGTTGCCTTTGAGTATATCAGGGAGCCATGCTTGTTTGCTTGGAAGCAAACAGCATTTCTCTCTGGTCTAATTACTTAGGGGTCCTACGTGGCCAGGCTAATATGCTGGTAAGATCTAGCTAGTCCCACGATGATTGTGGTAGCATGGGAGAATATTTATACCAACTAGTACAGCATACATGGTCAGATTAACTGCCACATTTAGACTACCCCCCTTATCTACGAAATGATTTGCAGGCGACAATTCAGAGCAGATGCAGCAGCCCTTAGGAGTCCTGCAACAATGGACATTTCTTAATAATTAATGGATATGTATATCAGAAGAAATGACACTCTTTAACATATATGCACCCAACAAGGGAAAGGAAAATATCTAAAATAACTGCTAATAGACTTCAAAGAAGACATTGGCAGTAACACGATTGTAGTTGGAGATATGAACACTGCTCTATCAACTCTTGATAGATAGACAAGGCTGAAACTCATCAAGGAAATACTGTCCCTGAAAGAAGAAATAGAAATAAAGGGCTGGTAGATATATTCAGAGCTTTTCATCCTACAAAAATCAATTATACATTTTTTCCAGTGCACATGGAACATTTTCCACTATAGATCACATGCTTAACAACAAAGCATACCTCAACAAAATAAAAGAGATACAAACTGTGTCAACTATTTTTTCAGACCATGAAGCACTGAGAATAGATATTAACCACATTCAGAAAAAGAGAGTCCAAACAGACACATGGAAACTGAGCAGCTCACTTCTGAACTACAGTGGGTCAGACGATATGAAAGAGGAAATCCAAAGATTCCTGGAAACAAATGAGATTGAACACACGTTATATCAGAACTTTGGGTTACAGCAAAAACAGTGTTAAGAGGAAAGTTCATAGCTTTGCAAGCATTCTTCAGGAAAGAATAAAGGAATGCATAAATAATCTGACTTTACAGCTTAATATCTTAGAAAAAAGACTAACAAAAGGAGCCCAACCAACCCAGGCAGGAAGAAAGAAATAATAAAACCTAGAGAGGGAAATCAATGAGCTGAAATCCTAAAAAAACAATCCAAAAGATCCACAAAACCAAGAACTGGTTCTTTGAAAATATAAACAAGATTGACAAACCACTTGCAAGACTCACAAGGAAAGGGAAAGAGAGAACCCAAATAAGTAGAATTAAAAATGAAAAGGGAGACATCATAACAGAAAACACAGAAATTAAAAAAAAATATCAGATATTAATTTTAGCATCTGTATGCCACGAAACAAGGGAACCTAGAATAAATGGTCAAATTCCTGAATTCTTATAGACTCTCAAGGCTGAAACAAGAAGACATGAAATACCTGAATAAGCCTATCACCATCGAGAAAATTTAAACAGTAATCAAAAGTTTGCGCAAACACAAAAGTCCAGCTTCAGATGGATTCACAGTGAATCCTTCCAGACCTTTAATGAGGACCTACTGCCAATCCCTTTTCAAGTTCTTCCAGATTCCACTGCCCAGACAAGTCTCACCCATGAGTGAATCCATTGAAAAACTCAGGTATGCTGGTTTCTGCCATTGACTTCTCCAGGCTTCCTCAGAGTCTCCAGTGAGCCCTGTCCCCTGGTCTGCCTGTTCTCCAGAAGGACCATTAATAGCACCCATGAACTATCCCAAGAGCCAAGGTAATCTCATCTACCAGCAATGATCCAGAGACTCACATATCAATCTTGAAAGAGATTACTCATATACAATCTCTGGAATTCCTTGGGTGACACCTCAAACTCTGGTTTATTGATATAACAAGTTGTTGGATGACAGCTGTAAGGTGAGAGTCCCTGCATATTAGGTGACTGACAGTTAAGGACTGTTAAACAGTTGAGGCCAGGATTCTGAACCTGGTTGAGCAGATATAAGATAGCATGGACTTTCCTGGGGGGCAGTTTGGGAGATTATATATAGAGAGAGTATGGAAAGAGAGTTTGCCAGAAAGAGTTTGCTGGAGACAGAGAGCTTGCTGATAGAGAAAAAAGATAGTGGGGCTTGATGGACAGCTTGCTGGAAGAATCCCAGTGTGCCTGCCTGCCTTAGAGCCTGCTGTGAGAATCCCAGTGGCCTTGTCTGCTAGAGAAACTGCTGGAAGAGAGAGGTACCTGGCCCAAAGCGGAGTTAGGAGAGAGAGGAAATAAAGATTAAAAGAAGACATTAAAGAGCCTGTGGACTCTTGTTCCTACATCCGTCAGTCAAGGGGAACTGTTGTTGGCCTTAGAAGCATCTGGCTCCTTCACAAAATTCCAATACTATCAGAGACTCTGCTTTGATAACTGATACCAAGTATCACCACACATCTCATAGATGTTAGTATAAGGTACCCAATAACAAATATATGTAGTTACAATGTCTATTCTATAACAATATATCATTAATTTCTTATACAAAGGGTTTAATGACCAATGGGTCTAGTGTGAGATTGAATAATGCTCATTAACTTTCTTCTAAGAATGTTTCTTGACCTATTTAGCAAATTAACTCTAACAAGCAATATAAAATAAATGATTCAGTGTCTGCTTAGGACAGGCTCAAATAGTGGTTGCAAAAATTGAAATAATTGTCATCCATAGTCTCAACAGTGGTGGATTTGGGGTTGAATATTAAATATTTCTAAGAAATTAACATGAGCAACTCTGTTTAAATAATTGAGTAAAAACCCACTAAATTTAATAAGTTCAACAAGTGTAGCAATAATGCAGTGTCAGGGATGTTGCTGGGGTCCCAAACAGTGCCAGGAAGTGAGTTCACTTCTACCTCCGAAACTGGTGAGGAATGGATGAAAACTCAGGAATGCAACACCGTTTTAAAAAAGGTTTTACTATCACAATTTCTGATATACAATCCAAGAGCAGGGAAAAGCCTCCAGACTCTGGGTTCCCAGCTAGGCCCCTGCCACATGTAGGCCAAGATGGCTGCCACCACGTGTTGATGCCCAACAGAGAATGGAAAGGACATAGAAGCAAAACACCAACGGAAGCTGAAATGGTGAAAAAGGGAGCTTCTTTCTTCTTGCAACTTATTTTATAGCTAGAAATCAGCCCAAACTCCTCAGCCTGTCCCATTCTGGGCTGGGCTATTTAAAAATGAAAACAGGAAAATAGCTCTATAGAAATGTAACAACTTCAGGAGGACTTCTTGCTGTTTTCAAGAACCCAGAGCTGATTCAAAGTCTCCCTAGCAGAGCTAGGAGGAACTGTATGCTAAATGTAACTTCCCTGACAGGGAAGGTCAAATGCCCTCAGGTAATTTTTTCCCAGCACCTCACCTAATGTCTTGAGTCAAGATCTGCCTGGAAACACCTTTATAGGGTAGAGAAGGGGTTTTTGAGATGGCATGTCTCTGTACCAAAGATTATACTAATGCCAGTTAAATATTTCTCCAACCCTTCACAAAAGTCTCGTCTACTTCACGGTAGTTTTTTATTTTAGTTGCCTTTGTTCAGGGAGCCATACTTGCTTGCTTGGAGGCAAACCGCATTTCTCTCTGTTCTTATTACTTAGAGATCCAACGTGGCCAGGCAAATATGCTGGTGAGATCTAGCTAGTCCTACAATGATTGTGGTAGCATAAAAGAATATTTATACCAGCCAGTACAGAATACATGGTCATATAAACTGCCACATTTAAACTACCCCCCTATCTAAGTAGTGACCTGCAGAAGGCAATCCAGGGCAGATGCAGAGGCTCTTAGGTGTCCTGCAAATACACAGATGGTCCAATTCACACATATCAACACAGTAAGATGGTCATAACTTTATCAATATCCATTCTAATATGTATGTTGTTATAAGCAATATAATTAGTACCTGCTAAGGAGCAGGCATGGGGACGGGGGTGGGAAATGACGGTCTTTGGTGGTCGGACTGGTGTCAGAATATTGAACACTTGAAATAAATGTACTGTGAACAACTTTGTAAAGCACAGTGCTTAAACAAAGTTTTAAAAAAGAATCACAACTATTATACTTTGCTTTCCTGATAGTAATAAAAATGTATCTCATAATATCATAAAACATTAAATAAATTAAATTTATTGAAAAAGTATCTTAGGATATTTACCTTGATATATGGAAATTTAAAGTTTAAATTCAAATTTATGGTATGATACAAATTCCATTAGAGGCAAAAAGAAAAGAAAACATTCTCAATAAAATCAAAAGCAGAAAAACAACCTTTAACACATTTAAAACTATAAGATAATGGTAATAACCCATTTATTTTTCCTAAATTGTAATTGTATTATAATTTGTTGATTATTTAACTTCTAGATGAATAAATATGCTTTTCATAATTTTTACTATCTTTTATAGTTCATAATATACATTTTACAAATGCAAGGGAACCTACTAATTTAGGAAACAAAAATTCTGATTGACCATCTTCACCTGAAAGAAATCTAAATGAGTTTTCTTAAATTGATTTACTCCATTTCAGTCTGCAAAACAAAATTCAATGTACAGGGTATACCACACACACACACACACACACACACACATACACTCACTGCAGAATACTGCTTTAGAACATTTTACATATCATACTTTAAAGTGACAAAGATGCAAACAATAGAGGTGTCTTTATTCTGCCCATGGAAGAAGAGAGTGCTACATAGAAGATTCAAATCATAATGAAAGAATGAAGTGCTCTACAAATAGAGTTCAAATTGAGCTCTATGCTTTCTTAAAAATGAATCTGGAAAACTTCCCAGATTATTGCTGCTTTTATAGGGCAGTATCTGCTTGAATGGTGTGTCTGAAATTGGAATGAAAATAAAAAAAGTTTAGTCTTGTCACCTGTTAAGGCAGAAGACATTGATTTCTTTTTAGTATGGTCAAGTATTTAAGACTTTTTACACCTTTCTGTATACACCTGAAAAACTATTAGACATCTTATTCAGTATGACTATATAAGTAATTTGTTATCTAAATATGCCATTAAAATGTTATTTTTATTCAAATACAAAAAATGAGTTATACAAAATAAAAATAAATATCCTTTAAAACTTTATAATTTCATTAGAGTTTATTACTTGTGATACAATATATATTATACATATAATTTAATTCATGCATATAATTTTATTTCTACATAGTTTCATTTTACATATCATAATGAAATTATGATATACTTTCACTTATATATAGTACAAGTAAATTCAAAGAAAGCAAAACGGAGGTTACCAATGTTGGAAGGAGGGAGAGAGAGAGTTAGGGTATTCTTTTTTCCTCTTATTGTTTGTTTAGTTTAGAGTTGTTTAAATCTGCCCTATTCTGTGGCTAATTTTTATTTTAAAGCATCACCATTTAAGAGGAGAGTTGATGATGATTTCTATATTCCTATCTTGGAGAGTTACCTTTATGCACTTAAGAAATAAGTAAACTTAAATTCTGGGGAATCCATTGTCCTATGAGGGTTGTTAGGCATATCACTTCTTTT
>JAJIBD010006222.1:0-72074 GCA_021461705.1 Cryptotis parvus
ATACTATCTATAGTTAATTCCATGCTAGCTATGAAGTTTTATTTTTCATCCTTTATGATATAAGGCTGTTTGAAAAGACTTAGATACTTTGAGTTTCAAAACAGACATAACAAAATTTTAGTATTTCACTTTCTATACTTTTTTCCTTTCCAAAATTTCAGCTTCTCTTTCCCTGTTTGTCTTCAAGAACCATCCCTTGCAGGTACCTAACTGACCATTCCCCGCCCCCTCAAAGCTTGATTTCTATGGTCCTTCCAGGTGTCTGCAGGGCATCCCTATTCCACATGCACAACTCTTATTTTATTGTTCTGTCACTTACATCTACTTTTCTTAAACATACTCTGAATGAATTCCATTACTAGAATATTATATCTTAAAATTATCTGTTAAAATATCTTTACAATTTTTCTAAGCATCCTTAATAATCAAGTATGTGTGAGCTGTCTTCTAATGTCGGTATCATAATAATTCTACAAAGATTATCTGTTTAACAGATGTTTGTTATATGATTTGTAGAAGTATAGAGAAGTTTTCCAAAACAATCTAATAATGAAAGCAAATGAAACATTGTAGCATATATTACTATTAAATCATTTGAACGTTATGATTTGTAAATACAGTCACATGGATATATCTTTTCTGCACTCTGCTTATTTTCACTACTTAAAGGAAAAGTCTTATAGTAACCGCCTAAATAAAAATACTGAATTCAAATGTCTCAAAAATATGCAAGCATTGAAGAATATATTTTTTCAAGTTTATATACTGCTTCACCTTTTGACAGAGGTCCACAGTCACAAAATATTTTAAAGGATCACTTGATCACTTGAATCCCATTATTGATCGATTTGCTCGAGCGGGTGCCAGTAACATTTCCATTGGACCCTATCACGTGCCAGTGTAGCCCAATGGCATCTGGTTGATTCAGGAATATGAAGAGCCTCAAACCATTCATTCAGGGTCTTAACAAGGAAGTCTGACCATCTTGTAGGTGGGCGGCCACGTGATCTTTTGACATCCCGTGGGATCCAGTCGGTAATGGCTCTAGTCCAGTGGTTGTCTCCAAATCGCATTACATGTCCAGTCCATCTGATTTTCGATGCCTTGGCAAACGAGACAGAGTCCCTGATTCTGGAATAGCGACGGAGGTCAGAATTCGGATTCCTTCTCTCACTTGAGTGAGGCATGATATTCCAAGCATAGCTCTTTCGATTCCTCTCTGGGAGACCCGAATAGCATTCTCATCCTGCTTTGGTAGTGCCCAGGTCTCTGAGGCGTATTTTTAAAGGATAGAACTGTAATTAATGGTTGCATAAGCATGTACCTCACCAGTTCCTACATTACTGATTGTGTAATCCAATGCTAATCCCTTAGATATTTGTGTTTAGGCCTTACTATATGGTTTCAAAATGTGCTACAGCTATAAATATGAGACTCTGTTCAATTAAAATACATATAGTTAACTTGTTTGGGTTACACTTCATTTCCTACTAAAAATGACTTTTAACGACTTTTCTAATCAATTCCAGCTTAATATTTTTAGACAAAAACAGTTCTGTGGTAAAAACTATATCTCAGCAGTATGTTTTATAATGCATAAATACACACATGTGTATGAAAGTGCATAGATGTAATTGTGATGTTGATTCTCATAACTTGATATATTAAGATTCCTATTCACATATATTTATGGTCTTTCTAATAGCATAAACTATATTAATAATGAAAATAGCTACTTGCTATTGAGAAGTGCAAGTGATCAAGTCATTAACATATGGACAATGTAAAAAATAATGAAAATAATGTGATTGAATGAACAAAGATTATGTAGGCTAAAATGATTTTGTCTTTCAGCAGCTCAGATGTTAGAAATTGAAATTGTTGAGGTCTATTATAAATACTTTGTGTGTTTTATTTTTCAGTTTCAAAGTACAATTGGTGTGGGTAAAGGGGGCATTTTCTGTTTTCCAAGGTGATCACGATCCACGATCTTCCCGTAACCATCTATTTCTAGAGCGGCACCAGTAATATCCCATAGTCCGTCCAGCCAGTGAGCAAAGGGCATTGGCTGCTCAGGAACATAAAGAGCCCTCAAACCATATATTAGGTCAGAAGACCTAAAATAATAGCACGGATTTGGATGTCCAAATACAACACGAGCAGTTGCAGGCTTGCCGTGGGAGGCTATTCTTTAAACACCTCAAATAAAGCATTTATTGATGAAACCGCGGCAACCGCCGAGCCAGGCTGGAGGGCTGCGGCTGGGTGGAGTTCTGAAGAGAGGAAGTCCGGATGTGGAAAGGCGGCGCCATGGAGTGCGTGGGGGTCGCTCTTGTTGGAGGTTCTGCCGGTGGTGGCCAAGGCTAGAACCTACCAGCCCCCGACTTCCTCAGAACGGCTGGGCACAGGGAGAGCAGGACCGCTGCCCCATGCAGAGCCTGACTTTGTCCAAGGTGATACTATATAATTATTTTGTTTTTATGAAAAGAAATGACAGGCCAAAAAGTTTTGAGAGCTTCTGCTTATGACTCTCAACAAAATGAAAATTGAAATAAATACCTTAAGTAGTTGTACTGAGTTTGACAGTTTTATATCTAATTTTATGTTAGGAAATGCGTCAAATTTTCCTGCAATTGCTATTAATTAAATTAATTTTTTCCCAAAGCATGAGTAAAGAAGCTAATCCATAATATTTGGAGAATGATAGTGTATATGCCATTGTGAAAAGATGAAAAATATTTCAACATTAAAACTATTGTGATGATTCTACTCTTCATTTTAACCTTCTTTGTTTAGTGACCTTAATAGTTTTCTGTGTGGTAGCACTTGTGAGCACATTATATCATAACCTTCTGAGTTTTAGCTTTTTGTATTTTTTTAATTAGCATTTTAATTGCTCATCAAAGTAATTGAAAACATAGTCAAAAAATGGAGCATTTGTTAATCCCTTTGGTATCAGTCAATGCTAAGTTTTCCCAAGGTCAAGTACCTTCCTGTCATAATAATAATGGAAGTTTGTATTGAGTTTTAAGCTCTATGAAACATGATATGTCAGTGCTGGATTTGATGTCATTGAGAGTAAGATATTTTTTTTTCCTGAGTCTTTCACATAGAAAAAAATGGGGGAGGGTGTTAATTACTTTCAAATGAAAATATAGGAGACGTTTATTCTCCATGATATCGATGGGCTTATAGTATTTGGAAATTTGCTACCTTATTTGTACTGTGCTTGCTACATATTTGTTATAGTGATGTTATCAAACATTCACAAAACTCAATAACAAAGGAATCAACTACCCCATCAACAGATGGGATAAGGGGTTGGTGCATGGAGTCTCGACAGATATTTCTTTAAAAAAAGATACATAGACTGGAATGGGAACAATTTTGTGTTACAATGGGAACACAAAAATAGTGGTTATCATCACTATCTATTAGGGGGATGTAAATTAAAATAATAAGCTGATGAAATCTCTTTCCACTGGTGACAATGGCCTAAATCAAAAAGTGCTTAAAGCAAGTGTTGGTAGTAATATAGAGACAAAGAAACCCTCATTTCTATTAGTGGAATTCTAAACTGTCCCAACCTCAATGGAAATTAGCATGGAGATTTTTCACAAAAATTATAGAGCTATCAAATCAGAATTATTTCACTCAGAGAATATAAAAATACTAATTAAAGAAGTTTTATTTATACCATGTTCATTGAACTATTTACAGCAATAAATATCTAGAAATGCCCTAACACCCTAAGCATTCAATGATTGATGAGAGGAAAGGGATGTATATGAATATATACCATAATATATATATACCATGACACAAATATATATACCATAATATACCATAACATACATGTACACACATGTATATGTATTTGTGTGTATCCACAAAATGCACATTCTCAGCTATAAGAAAAATTGAAGTATATTTCAGTAACACAGTTCCACATGATGGAACTGTAGGTGGTATGGTACAAAAAATATATATATGGAGAAAGAATGCATTTCATATACCTATATGAAATCCTATAACACTTGCAACAAGCTATATCGAGAGATATTCCAAGGAAAGTGAGCATATCCAATAACACTAAATTTCTGATGATAGACCTGAAGTGGAGGTGAGAGACTAGGGCTGGATGAGAGGGTGAAAGAGAAGGATGTGATAGAGAGTATCCTAGAGGAATATACCATTTGGTGGTGGGCATTTTGTGGTAATTGTAATTCCAAAATGTTTATTCATTTCTCTCTCCTGTAAAACAACGCTACTCTATAAAAAAGAAATAAACTTATTTTTTTTATTTTTGCAAATCAAAACAACAATGAGATATCATCTCACACCACAGATACTGGCACATATCCAAAAGAGCAAGAACAACAAGTGCTGGCATGGGTACTGGGAAGAGGAGACTCTCATCCATTGTTGGTGGGAAGTCGACTGGTACAGCCTTTATGGAAAACTATATGGACATTCCTTCAAACACTAGAAATTGAGCTCCCATTTGACCCAGCCATACCACTCCTGGGAATAAACCCTGGGAAGCCAAAAACACACAGCAGAAACACCATCTGCACTTTTATGTTCATAGCAGCACTATTCACAAGAGCCAGAATCTGGAAATAACCAGAGTACCTGAGAATTGATGACTGGATAAAGAAACTGTGGTACATCTACACAATGGAATAATATGCAGCTGTTAGGAAAAATGAAGTTATGAAATTTGCCTATAAATGGATGGACATGGAGAGGATCATATCGAGTGAAATTAGCCAGAAGGAGAAAGACATAGAATGACTGCATTTATTTGCGTGACATAAATAAATATATATATGTATATATATTCATATTATGAATTATGATACCAATATCCAAGGTCAGGCAAAACATGGATCAGGAGGTTTGCCAAAGGTGGAAATTACCACAAATTTGTGAGATTCAGAGGTTAGGTATGGAAGAGAAGTTGGAAGAGTATGTTAATAATTGTCGAAAGTACTAATACCAAACTAGAACTAAGCATTAATACATTCAAAAAGGTACACATGATAACCTCTAAATGTATGTATTACAGTCCACAATATGTAAGATAAAGAAGAGAAATAGAGAGAAAAGAGATAAAAAAAAACTTGCCATAGAGGCAGACTAGGGGAGGGAGAATTGGGGACATTGGTGGTGGGAAATGGGCATTGCTGGAGGGATGGGTGCTGGAATACTGTATGACCTAAACCCAAACATGAGCATCTTTGTAATTGTATATCTCATGGTGGTATAGAATATTTAAAAAATCTGCTATGTTTTGAAAATGATTAGAAAATACTTACTGGATATGTGCTGTACTGAAACACTACAAGTTTCGATTATAAATATAAAAGGTATAATAGCTTTCCATTTCAATTGTTTTTATTATTGAATCGCTGTGAGAAAAACAGTTACAAAGTTGCTTATGTGAGATTTCAGGCGTACAGTGCCCCAACACCAATTCTTCCACCAGTGTTTTTTCCCACCATCAGTGTCCCCACTGTCCCTCCACCAACACCCCTATCCCCCTGCTGCCCTCTCTCTGTGGCAGGCACTCTCCTTCTCTCTCTCCCTCTATCTCTCCCCCATCTCTCTCGTTCTCTCTTTCTCTCATATTTAGTAATATGGTTTGCCATTAAGGTATTCAATCTCCTCTTTGATATTGTAATGGTTTCCTTCAGTCTAATATGCTAATATTATAGTATATCTTCATATGGAACTTCAATGTAAATAGTCTGTCAGCATTGATATTCATATAGTAAGTATATTAAGGTACAGTTTGACTTTCAAGAAACACTATTTGAACGCTGGGGAAACAGTACAGTGGGTAGAGGGTTTGCCCTGCATTTATCTGAACCAATTTGATCTTGACATCCTATATGATCCTTTGAGTACCTCTATGAGTAGTTTTGAGTGCAGAGTAAAGTGTAAGCCCAGAGCACAACTGACCACAGTCCCAAAACAAAAACAATTAAACCTTTCTAAAGTAAAAAGAAAAGTCTATTTAAGGTTTGTGGGGAAAAAAGTTGAAGACAAAGCAATGCTAGAGCCATGAATTGAATCAAACCCAAGAGAAAAAAATGACGTGTAATTTTAATTATGCCTTTTAATATCATTGGCATCACTTGGCTCTAGGAATTCAAGCTCAGCATTTGTCATAGCACAGGACATAATTGATGCACTGCTAGTTTGACCTAAACAACAGGTTCCCTTTGGGGGACAAAAAATAAGTTAACTAATCTCATGTAAGAGGTGAATATGGTACTTGGATAGAGAACTTGGCTTCCATGTGTAAGGACCTTGGTTCTATCCCTGGTACAATCACTCATCCCCTCCCAAACCCCTACAAAAAATGGGAAAAATAAAAATAAGCTACACTTATAGTTTATTATCTGATTATTTTCAATTTCCAATTTCCCTTTTTTGCTAGACAGGCTACTAATTTTCTTTCCCTACTCTTAACCCTAAAAACAAGTAATTAAAATGATAGGAAAAATGAATCATCCTTCAGTCTGTGTTTAATATGACTTTAGAAACAACAATTTTTAATAACATGCCACCAAATTTAAGTCTGATAACTTAACAGATAATTTTAAATTATTCTACTGGCTTTCTTCTTCAGCATAATTTCTCTTTCTAATTTTTTTCATTTGAAATTTTGAAGTTGCTCTGCATAGAATTTTACTGTTTGGTTGGTAAAACACCTCTATATATTCCCCCTGGAAATACCTTATCTTTGTTATATTTTGATGTAGTTTTCAAAATTTTTAAGTTCACCTCTTTTCTTTCCAGTCATTAAAATTTTGATCATTTTAAGATGAAAACCAGACCAGTAGAACCACAAATGTTACACAGAGGTTCAAACATATTCTTCCCTCTGATTGAAATATTATGTGCCCATTTCATTTGAAAAAATTTTACTTGAAAATTCCCTAATGAGCTAATGTGGGTCTGATTTAAATAATGATTTCCCACCAAGGCCTGGAAAATTATTTTTGAAATGCAGCATATTTAACATGAAGGTCAATTCTTAGTTCTTAGACATAAGAAGCTTTGGCAACTTTGTATTGCCTATTTTACATGTGGAAAAGATAATTTTCCTCACTCATCTGTGACCAAGCTGTTACTCTAACACTTGTCATTTTCCTCCATTGAAAGATTTACTTTACTGTAAAGATAACGCCATAAGAATGGCATTCCCAAATGTCAAACATTCCTCAAATGAATAATTAGAGTGTGCTTTCCTATATACTATGCACAGATATATGCAGAAATATATATACCTATGCATATTTAAATGTCATATATAAGATAAGGTTAATTATTTCAGTTGAGTTATGTAAATACTAATAAAAGTCTGAGGCTTGTGGACAGTGAATGCAAGAGTGCGGAAAAGCATCCATGTGTAGAGCTCAGGTAACACTGGCTGAATATTGATTCAGTCAATATGACGTGATTGTAGTTGATTTCCCTCAAAATTTTTAGCTGGAAAATATTGATGTAAGTAAGCATTAATGAATGAATATATGAAGCTGTATTTTTTTAGAAAAAATTTGTGAATATGGTTTTATCATAAAATTCAAAAAAGAGTTGACAGAGAAGCTTCAAGTGTGTAAACTTAGTGGAGAAAGGTTTTCACTAAATTTCTGGGATCACATACCTAAAGTCAAATTCTGTTTCTGAGGCAAAATGCAAGTACCTTAAGGAATAACTTTTGGTAAATACAATGTGAAAATCTTACTATACTTATCTGAGGCATGAGGTTTAAGAAGGAGCTCCTGCAGAGTGTGTCATGAGATAGAATGACTTGGAGAGGTAGCTTTAGAACAGATATGAGTTGTGGGATAGATAACTTGAGGTTTTATGTATAAAACTCTTATCATCTATCAAGAAGCATTAAAATTGTGTAGTCTCTGAGCGTTTGGCAAAGCCTTTGAAGTATTCTACTTTACCTTGGTATTCTTCAGCGTAATCTCGAGTAATGTATTGTGACTGGTGTTTGTATCAATTTCTTTATATTATATCTAAAGAGGATAAAGACACTTGAGAGTCAGAAGGGAGGCAGAGTGGTAGTTCAGCAGGAGAGCCTTGAGGGTCTTGATTTTCTCATTTTATGGAGATTCTGCTTTTCAGAAGTAAGTGCTAGAGAATCTAAATTAAATATCCCTAATCAGATGTGTTCACATGAGCATGTGCGCACTCACAAATGATGCTTTCTGTTTCATGACTCATAATTTTCTGTCAGGGACAAATAGTAAATAAAAAACATCAACAGATATTTAATTATAAATTAAAATGAAGCTACAAAGGAAAAGGTCAGAGAGCAATGCAAATCAGCCTAATTTATTTTAGGGAGATAGGAATTCTTCTCAGAGAAAAATGACATTTCAGCTGAGCCTTGACAGATGAGTAGGATTTTAACCAGGCAGAGCAAAGAGAAAAGAGTTCTCCTGGATGAGGAAACGACTCTGATGAAGGCTCAGGGATGAGAGAGCAGCAGTCCAATGGCACAGCTGAGGAAAGCCCATGTTCCCAGGGAGTCACCAACTAAGAATAACTTCCTGAGATGGGGCTAGCTAATAAGTAAGTATGTTCTGTTCTTCTGATTAAAGCAAAAGACCCTAAACTGGGTAGCTTAAAATACTAGAAATAGACCCTCTGATATTTATTCTCTTTCTTTAGGCAAGAGATCTGAAATAAGGTAATGGTAGTGTCATGCCCTATCTCATGCTTTGGGTAGATATGGGAAATCCCTTGACATTCTGTGGTGACATAATTATACACTCAGCTCTGGTTTTCCTTTCACGTGTGCTTTTTCACATTGATTTCTCTGTACTGGTGTGTATGTGTGTATCTATATGTGTCTATGCATTGCTTCACTTTTTATAACAATTCTATTTGTAAGGCCTCACACTCCACCAATATGACCTCATTTTGCTATACATCTTAATTTCATATTATGTGACCTTATTAATCCCATATACAGGAACTGGTGATTAGTGTTTCAGCATATCTTTGGAAAACATAATTCAATGCACAGGGACTGGGCCTGCAAATTCTGCTGAAGGTTAGTTGTTTTTTTTCTATGGGAAGCCATTAAAATAGTTGAAGCATATGAACTGTATGAATGACATGGTTTATATCGTTTGATATTTCTGAAAGGGCAAAACTATAATGATGAACATCAATCTTGTAGCTGCCAAGGGTTCAGGGTAGGTGTCGGTGGTCAGCTATGAAAAGGTACTAGACTATTTAGATTAACATACATAGTCTTTATCTTACTATATATGTAAAAAATAACTCAACAACAAGCAATAAAATGAAATGGACTCAGACCAGGCACCACTCAAGTAATCTTGCTGTGATCAGATTGTTACTTAGATTATGACAGTGATATGCCCTGAGAGCTTACTGAACTACTTTGTGAAGTCTGGCTTTGGAATCGCATCTCAATATGTCAGCTCCTTCCCCTTGTGACAACTTGTTGAAGATAGCTTTTATTCACAGAGGAATGGAAACAGAAAATTCACAATCTTGAGCATCTATCGGCCACAGGAGGGCCTGTGTGGAGGTTAGGAGCCTCTCAGAAGAAGAGTTACTTAGAGAACACAGAAATTGTACAGTATTCCCAAGAGTTATTGCTGCCCAGAATAATAAATGGAGAACAAACACAGACTCTTCTGGTGAAATCAGAGGGGTGAAGGTGAATGAAGTGTCTACTCTCCTATGTGAATTGCAGGTTACTCCTTTGGGGGTGTGACTTCCTCCTCAGGGAGGAAGTCAGGGGTTTCTGTGAAATAGCTTCAGAAATCAGCTGATTTTTTGTTGGAGGCTTTGTAATTTCAATTCTTAAAAAACAAACAACAAAAGCCTTTAGTGTTGATCTAGAAATATCTAATGACACATATATATATATATATTAATTCATCCTGAGAATGATGCATTTTATTTGCCACTAAGAAGCTTGAATACATTGCTTTTATTTATAAAGCACTCATAATAATCACAGGATTATTAATGAGAAAAAACATATTTCTAAGCTATTTCATTGCCATTGAATCAATGAATAGGCTAAATGTGAAAAAATCTTGTGGAGGCAATATTAGACTCTTCAAATGAAATACTACTTTAAAGTATATTTATGTTCAAAGAAAACATACTAAAAATCACTTATTCCAGGTTTTAGCATAATACAATTCCATAGTATAATGTCACGGATATCATTAAAGTAATAGAGCCCTTGCGATACATAGTGAGACACTGGGTTTGATCTCTGGCATTACATGGTCCCTGAGTACACTAGATATAGCTCAACTGGCTGCTGAGTACTGTAGTCACTGAGTACTGAACTATTTGGCATACACATGGTACCCAGTGTCAAGCATCACAGGTGATATTGCAGGCTCTCCCAGCCCAGCACTACCCGGGTGGGCGTTAAAAATGAATCAGATATAGTCCTTATTCCAAAAAATCACTACCTATGTGAACCTTGCACTATTTATTTAACTATCTTAGGTCTCAGGTATCTTCCCCTGTTATTTGCATAAAATGCACACATATATCTTCTATTTTTAAATTTGGGGATTGAAATTATTCCATGCAGAGTACTTAATGTCTGTCTTTTATTTTCCACTTCATTAGTACTTACTCCCCTTTGCTTTCCCTTCCAGCAGTGATCATATAGCATAGCAGTCAGCATTGTCTTTTCTTTCACTGTCTACAATAGGATGTAAGAATTATGAAGTGGTAATTTTGTTGTATTTACTGCTTTAACCTTGCACCAATATCAGTTCCTGGTATGTGGCACTAAAAGCTGAAGTGAAGCATATTATATTTCTTATGACCCTACTTGAGCCAATTTTAGTTCTATTAGGTAGCATGCAATCTAGCAGAAAAGCATCTCAAGATACTAAACTAAATGAAAGATTATAGGGAGAAAGGATCTGAAAAGAAAGTTTATGCTAAGAAAAACACAAGTTGTTTGGTTATTGCAGTGATTATAGAAGGTAATAGAGTTTATCAGACAGATCATTTAGCTGGTGCTGACCAGGTAATTCCTCCCGGTGTGCCTTAAGATTCTATTATAGAAAAACGAAAGCTGTAATTAAGTAAGAAATTGTTTTAGTGACCCTGGACTCCACAGAAGTTACTTGATTCTGGGTCTGCAGTTTTGTTTTTAATACTAAAGAAATGATCGATTAATGAAATGAACAAATGATTTATGCCATTCTCTTCCCTCGGTGAGTTGTAGAAGAGCAAAAGGTTAATTTTCTTACAGCATCTTTTCCTGGTTATTGCTTGCTTATAATCAGTGACTTTGCCTTAAGTAAAAGTGAAGATAAAGAATTTTCAAACTTGAATCGGATGCAAGCATTTTTCTTTGCTCAGGTTAAAAAATAGGTGAAATCAAGAGGTCCACTAGCTGGTAAGAGGTCACTTGTCACTTGTCTTCCGATTTTTAATCAATTTTCTGAAGTGGGCACCAGTAACATATCCATTCTATGGAAAGGAGGTCTATTATTGTTTCTGTTTTTGGCATATAGAATACACCACAGGTAGCTTGCCAGGCTCTAAAGTGGCTATGGGTTCATCCCAGGGGGCCAAATCTTTTTCTATGTCAGACCATCAACCATCCAGGGCCTACAGGAAAGAGCCCTGGGTGTAGACAAGCCTGTCTCCTACCTGTCAATGTAGCTAGGCACTGCAGTCACACCTGCAACACCTTGAGGGGCAGATTAGCAGGCAACTGGTAAGAGGTAAAAAGCAGAAGAGAACAATCTGACAAATGCTTGTCCAATTCTTTATTTTAAACATTGTCTAACCCTGAAAAATGTGGCATTCATAAACAACAAAATAGGATTATTCTTTTTTTAATTCTTGATCACTGGAAGAAGAAAGTATACTTCATAAAAAGGCAGATAGAAAGGCTATCCTGATATTAAATTCTGATGTTGACATCCATTTATCCTGTCTCTGATGTGGAACATATTTATATCTGTTCTTTTGGATTAGTTGTATTCTTTCATAAGTTTTATCTAATCTAAAAACCTTTTTATTTCATTTTTTAAAAAACTTTTGAGTTTAATTTTAAATATTTTTCTTCTAATTTTTTTATTATACCACTGTGAGATATACAGGTACAAAGATATTCATGATTGGGTTTCAGTCATACATAGTACCAGCACCGGTCCCTCCAACAGTGCCCTATTCCCACCACCAATGTCCCCAAATTCCCTCCTCCCTCCCCAAGCATGCTTCTATAGCAGCACTTTTAATTTTTTCGCTCTCTCTGTCTCTGTCTGTCTTTCTCTCTCTGTGTCTCTCTGTCTCTGTCTCTCTCTCTCCCACCCCTCTCTTACATATTGTGGCTTGCACTACAGACATTCAGAGATTTTCATGGAAATCCCTTTGTGTACATTCAATGTTCAGTTCTAGTATGACATTACCATTTCTCTCAATTAGTAGAACACTGGTATATATTTATATCCCACTATCGAATGCAGTCATCATGATATATCAGGCACTGGTAGAACTTTACAAGAAGAAAAAAAGCCAACCCCGTAAAAAAGGGGTGGGGAAATATCATGCAGCTGCTTTGTGGCCACATGCCACAGGTAACGCTGGCAGCAGCTCTTCCCCATGTGTCTGTGTCTCGAATCATGACAGACAGCCATAGATAGATAGATGATATGGATGGATAGATAGATAGATAGATAGATAGATAGATAGATAGATAGATAGATAGATAGATAGATAGATAGATAGATAGATAGATAGATAGATAGATAGATAGATAGATAGATAGATAGATAGATAGATAGATAGATAGATAGATAAAACATTTTTTGGTTTTAGTGTTACTGAAGATTTCTTTTATTCTGTGAAACATGGTTGTGCTTTATTGGGATAGTGAGTAGTTCAACAACACCTAATGAGATTAGTGCAGCTGCTGAGAAACTTTAGGAAAACAGTATGCCCTGAAAGACAGTCAATTCAGGGGATAACACTTAAACTCTGGGTGCAATTCCTTACATTCATAGAAAGAAATATATAGTCTGCTAAAAGTTGGCTATGATTTAAGCTGTCTCTCCAGTATAAAATTTCCATGTGTTCATTCACTATGTGAGTGAACAGTCAGAGAGTGATCTCAGCTGCCTCCAGACAGTTGGCTTGCTATCTCAGGGATCCACCACTGAGGTAATGCTCTCCTTTTCTCTCAACATTGTGTTGTTAGGGTAAAGGTTATGCAAAAGATCGAAATACCTTTGTGTACCAAGATCACAAATAGCGAGAGAACTGCTTAGAGTTCTTTTTGTGTGTGTGTGTGTGATTTGTAGAGTAACTGAAATTCATTCTCTCTCTCCGTATCCTCTTTTAAAGAATTCCTCTTAGAGCTAGAGACCATATATGATATGGCATTTTTAGAAATAGGCATTCTACATATCCCCATTGTTTTCAGTTCTTCTGCTACAAGTTTTTTTTTCTTAAAAGAACCTTATGAATCACCTCTACAGAATTCCAAAAAATAACATTTTTTTTCTCTTGCTTAAAGAAATTTGATATGGAGACCTTCTAGGATTCTTCTCAATTTTAGGAGAAATGGACCTGAGGCGAATGTCATAACGTTAGTAGTTTCCTTTTATCTGTGATAATATTTGTATAATTGTTATACATCTTTTAATGTAAACTATTCCTTTGTACATCTTTTCTCATCATCTTTGCAAATGTATATAGCATTTTTTTCTCTTCATATTTTTTTCTTTTTTGGTAAGAAAAGAGCATCATATCATTAGGTCCATTTTATTAGAATCATACAAAATTGGGACTCCTAGACCATATGAACTCATCATCATCAAATGAAGATACCTACACTGATGCTAGTGCTTTGGGTGAGCCCCTCTGTCACAGGGGCATTTTGGAGCAAATATCCAGTTTTTGTCTCTTATGCTATAAATATACTCATATTAGCAGTATAGCTATAATAACTGAACTCTGTCTTAATGTCAGGTTATTAACAATTCCTAGTTTTTCATTCTTTATTGCACTCTTCCTCTGTTTGATGTTTAGGCCATACCCAGTAATGCTCAGGAATTCCTCCCAGCTCTGCACACAGGGATCAGTCTAATGGGATTCCAGGACTATATGTGGTACCTGGGATTGAACCTGGGTTACCTATGTGCAAGGCAAGCATCCAACCCACTATACTATCTCTTCAGCAACACACAATAAATTATTTCCAGCTTTTAGAACCATTTTAATAATTTTGAGAGAAATTATGGATCCAACTCACCAAAACTAGAACAAACGGTATTTATATTTAGATACTATCATACCAATTTGTTCATGTTTCGGCATTTTTAACCTCTATAGAAGATATAATCTTGGAGTTATAAATAATTATAAGTAAATGGTTAATATTACAGTGAATAAGGGTGTTTACTCCAAGAGAGAAGTAAGGTAAATTTTCAAGACTATTAGTAGTGAGCATGATGTGATGAGGATGATAGTGAAGGCAAAGAGAATATCAATGAAAGTGTTTGATACCCTGGATACATAAATACTTTCAAAGGTGTTTCTTCTTGGGCTACCTAAAAAATATAAAATAGGCATTCTCTTTGTTATTTAAAAACCAAAACACCAGCTCAAACTCAACCCTCAGCAAGGGGGTTGAAACTTTTAGCTTCTAACTATCTGTTCATGATAATTCCATGATACCAGACTTCCTTTCTGGTATCAGTACCAGCTGATAAAATAGTAGCATCCAAGACTCACTTGGCAACTTTATCTTTCATTCCCAAGAGTCAAACTGTTACTATATTTGCAATATGTTCCTTGACTTGCCGTGTTTGGAATTCATTGCCTTTGCCATGTGCTGACAGCAGTGGGAAGGGAGTGATCATTCTTGTTGGATGAATAACCATGTGATGATGTAGCTACCCTTTGTCTACTTTCTGATCACTCTTAGAAATAGAATTTTGCATGCTGTCTTTAACAGCATATTCATTTTCTTTTTTTGCAATATTCTTAAATTATTTTATTTCCTTCCATTTTACTAATTAATAAATTTATTTTTAAATTTTATACCATTGTGAGATATACAATTACAAAGATTTTCATGATTGGGTCTCAGCCACACAATGTTCCAGCACTCAACCCTCCACCACCCTTTCCAATATCCCCAAATTCCCTTCCTTCTACTACAGCCTAGCCTGTATGGAAGGCTTTTTCCCTTTTCTTCTTCTCTTATCTCTCTGTCTCTCTCTCTCTTTCTCCCTTCATTTACAAATTGTGGTTTGCAATACATACATTTAGGGGTTAACATGTATATTGCTTTGCCTATGTTCAATGCTTAGTTCTAATCTAACAGCATATTTTAACATGAATCTGAACAGCAAAGAATATTAAATGCAGTTATTAAGATTATTTTGAAGACCTCAGGCAAAACATTATTTCCAATAAGTTCCTTCTGAATTTGGTTATTTTTGGTTACCAAACTTACTCCACTGTTTTTGTGTGTGTTTTATTTGTATCAAATAATCCAATTAATTTTGCTGTGTCAAAGTTCAGCAATTCTGAGTTCAATATTTGAATGCCTGTTTCTTTACCATTAAATTTCTCTTTTTACTTACTTCTGTTATTGCAATGTCTTGGGATCACAAATGTTGTGGTGTGGTATTTTAAAAAATACTGGCAATAATGCTTATGTGGAGTTGCACAAACTTGCAACCCCACAGGTTTCACATACTTGCAATCCTATTGTGGTACCCATAGGATTTGTTGTGATACTTGCTGGGATTGCATGCTTTAGTTATGGTATTCCCACAAATTTTGTGTAGTTCAATGATGATATCACCATGCATTTTGGTGCTGGGTATCCCAAACTTCAGTGCTACAGTGATCAGACGTGGCTGTGGAATGGGTGATGACACCTCACTCCTGCAAGGCAAGTGTTCTGACAACTGAACCTCATTTTCAGAACTTTTATGATATCCTTTAAGGTGCTATTTTCTAACATGATTTTTCTAATACTTATTATGGCAAAATACAGTGGATGAAAGGCAGAAGGCAAAAATTGATCTTTTCGTGAAGGACCGAAAGGCCATACGGAATAGATAGAATGTCAGCATATTTGGATTAAAGAGAGAGTTTAGTGGGCATTAATTTGTCTTGCACACCATCAACCTGGTTTATTTTCCTGTTACCTGATATACCAACAGGTGGCAGACAGAAGTCAGACTTGTCTATACCTAGGACTCTGCCCTGTGGGCCCTGGTTGGTTAATGGTCTGACATAGACAAAGACTGGTCCCACTGGGATGAACCCAGAGCTACGGCAGAGCCTAGCAAGCTACCTGTGGTGTATTCGATATGCCAAAAAAAGTGACAATAATGGATCTCATTCCCAATGAATGGAGGTGTTACTGGTGCCTGCTCGAGCAAAAACGATGATTAACGGGAAGACAAGTGATACAAGTGATAACTGATATAGTACCCCAAACCTTCTCAGGAATATATAGAACTATGAGTAAGCCCTGAACTCTACGAGGGATGGCCCCCAAACAAAAAGTAAACAAACAACAAAGAAAGAGAAACTGGAATTCTATTTTGAAATATTTATCTTCGGCTATTGAAATAAACTCTCATATTCTCATAACTTAGGCTATTTAACATAACAGACATGTACAATTCCATTGGTTAGGAGGAAAAAGTTTAAAGTTAGGTGTCTGAAAAATAAGGTATCTCTGTTTTAAAGTCTTGGTGGAAAAACTCTTTGCCTTTATAAGCCGTTGGTGTTTCCTGACTGTCCTCTGGCTTAGGAGGATCACTTATTTTACATGGCTGATGTCTCTCTCCCTCTCTCTCTCTCTCTCTCTCTCTCTCTCTCTCTCTCTCTCTCTCTCTCTCTCTTTTTTTGGGTCACACTTGGCAATGCTCACATGTTACTCCTGGCTAGGAATTGCTCCTGGTAGAGTTCCAGGGACCATATGGGATGCCAGAGATTGAATCGGGTCTGCCATGTGCAAGGCAAACTCCCAACACACTGTGCTGTCGTGCCGGCCCCTTATGGCTGATGTCTCTTCACACTGAAATCCTTTGTGTGCTTGTCCTGGGGAGAAGCCCCCATCCTTCCATTGCATTATTTCCTACTCAATGCTTTCATTTTTACTTGTATGTCCTCGTTAAGAACTTTGGTCCAGGAATGGTCACATGCTGCAAATCTGGGGCTTAGGATTCTACTATCTTTATTTCAGAGGGGCCTGATGGTCAGAGAGAGCATCCATTCTATAGAAGGGGAGCTCTAACTTAATTAATCTTTTTAAATTTTTTTTATTTTTACAATTACAAAGATATAAAAAAAGTTCTTTTCCAGCACCCACCCGCCACCAGTGCCCATCTCCCCACCACCAACGTCCCCGGTCCCTCCCCCTCCCCGCCCCCCCTGGCAGGTTCTTTATTCTTCCCTTCTCTATCTTTCTCTTTCCCCCCTCTCCGACAGGATACAAACATACTTAAAGGGTGTGTTCCTTTGCCTCTTAATGCTCAGTTCTAGGTTGCATTAGTACCCTCCAATTGTTACGCACTGTCCATTTTCTGTCTTACCTAGCCTCTGACTCCCCACGTTGTGATAATTCCCACTTGGCAGGCTCCTGTGTATGTTTCACTTACCTTGATATTGTATCATAATTGTACCTTATATTTATGTAGCGATAAATGAGCATTCTTACTTCTCTCTCCTCTGCTAATTTCCCACATAATCTTCTCCATGCCACATTGTAGGCAATTTTATAACTTCTTTTTCTTCAGCTGTAGTATTCCATTGTGTAGATGTACTAAGCTTTTTATCCATCTCTTTTCGGACTCGGGTTGCTTCCAGATTCTGGCTATTGTGAATAAGTGTATGAACATAAAGTAGGTTGGTGTTTCCGCCGTATTTTTGGTTTCCCGAGTAGATTCCCAGAGTGGTATGCTGGGTCAAATGGGAGTTCAATTCTAGTCTTTGGAGGAATGTCCATATTGTTTTCCAGAAAGGCTGTACCATCCGGCATTCCCACCAACAATGGATGAGTGTCCCCTTTTCCCCCACCCCCGCCAGCACTTGTGTTCTTTTCTTTTGAATATGTGCCAGTCTCTGTGGTGTAAAATGGTATCCATGTTGTTTTGATTTGCATCTCCTGATGTTAGTGATGATGAGCATTTTTTCATATGTTTTTGCCATTCGAATTTCTCCTTGCTGAAGTTTCTGTTCATTTCTTCTCCCCATTTTTGATGGGGTTGTTTGTTTTCTTCTTGTAAAGTTCTACCAGTGCTGATATATCCTGGATATTAACCCTTATCATGAGTATTGGGTGAATATTCTTTCCCATTCTTGACGCTTTTGTATCTTAGTCACTGTTTCTTTTGAGGTGCAGAAGCTTTTTAGTTTCTGTAGTCCCTTATTTATCTTTTTGCTTTGTTAGAAACATCTCTACATCTTCAAAAATTAATTCTTCAATTTAAAATTTTATACTTATTATAACCTGGAAAACTGAATATTTATTTATAGTGTCCATAAGTTATTCACCTGTTCTAAATAAGCTATGCTACTCTCAATGTCTGATTAGTCTTCTGCAATCTTCTCTATCCTTCTGTTTCTCCCTCCCTATCTTCATTTAGGTGTGGCTGCGGTGCCCAGCTGCATCAGCAGGTGAACAGACAGGAGACAGGCTTGTCTACACCCAGGGTTCTGCCCTCTGGGCCCTGATGGTCTGATATAAAAAAGGCTGGGTCCCCTGGGATGAACCCAGAGCCATGGCAGAGCCTGGCAAGCTACCCATGGTGTATTTGATATTCCACAAACAGTAACAATAATGAACTTCATTCCCAACGAATGGAGACGTTACTGGCCCCTGCTCAAGCAAATCAATGAACAACAGGAAAGACAAGTGATAGTGACACAAATGTGATAATAGTGACCCCAAAGACTTCTACAATTGGCCTATTGTCACACAGCTGTTGGCAATATAGCCAGACCCCTAGCTTGATTATAGTCCTACTTTCTTTGGGCAAAACAGTGGTGTCTAATCAATATCTACTTTTATTAATCAAAGGCCTCCCTTTATGCCAATAGTTGTATTAGGTCCTATCTCTTAAGATAAAAAATTCTTTATTGTTTATTTTATCCATTTTGGGAGCCCAAACTCAGAGAAGCCCAGGGCTTAGATCTTAGTTCCTAGGTACTGCGCTCAGGGGTCATTCCTGGCAGGGCTCAGAGAACCATGTGGGGAGTTGAAAATTGTGCCCAATTGACTGTGTTCAAGGGTAGTGCCCTAATCTCTATACTATTGCTCTTGCTCCCAAAATTGTTCTTTAATTTTCCTAATGTTTCCATATAACAGAATTCTTAAAAAAATCAATTTAAAGACATATATGTACACATATAAGAATATTTATTTTATGTTTACATAAAATAAAGAAACTATTTAGCTCTCCAAACATCTATATGAGTCAGATAAATAATTGCTTTTCTATATTTTATCTTCTCTGTCATTTTCTTTTGAAGTCATTTTTTTTCATTTTTCTTTTCTGTCATTTTCTTTCATTCAATAAGCTACCTTCCTGGAGGCTCCTCTTTTATTTATTTTTTCTTCTTTTCACACCCGTGCAGTTACCCGCTCTGCACACCAAACACTCCTGGAGTGCTCGGGACCAAGGATGCTGGATCGAACCTACATAGGCTAACCTTCCGCTGAGAGGCTCTCCTTTTAAAGAGCATTTTCATAGAAGAAGCAAATGCATTATATAAAATATTTTA
Organism: Cryptotis parvus; assembly: GCA_021461705.1. Lineage (NCBI taxonomy): Eukaryota > Metazoa > Chordata > Mammalia > Eulipotyphla > Soricidae > Cryptotis > Cryptotis parvus. The sequence goes on from JAJIBD010006222.1 coordinate 19,810, forward strand.
AAAGTCAAATGATATGGAGAAGAAACCATAGTTGCCGTAAAAAGAATAATTTGGAAGTGCTGGAGGAAGCAGTAGAAAATATGACTGTCTCACAATCTATTTATAAAAGCAAAAATAAGTAGATATAAAAATTTGACACTCAATATGAAAATTCACAATCCAACTGGGTAACAGTGTTAGCCTACAAATACCATGTATAAGGGAATGAGAGCAAATTGTTGGAAGCTGTAAACCCCCATGGCATCAGCTGTGTGTTGGAGGAAAGAGAATATTATAATAGCATCTCTGCTATGACTCTGATACCTTAAAAGCACCCTGAAGTTATCAAAAGCACTCTGACACTGGACCCCAATGAAAATACATGATAAAACTCAGAGGGGGTTTGGGCTAGGGAATAGCTCAGGGTTAGAGCACTTGCCTTTCATATGTGAGGACCTGAGTTTGATCCATAGCACTGCAACACAATTCCAGTAACTTTTATTAGTGTTCAGTCTACTATCATATTGCTGTGCATTTTTAAGATTCCTATGTCTGTTCTGTTTGATTTTTTGGAGGGCAGGAATCATACTTAGCAATGCTCAGGAGTTACTCCTGGCTTTAATTCCTGGTTTTAGAATCACTCCTAGTGATGCTCAGTGTCTGTATGTGGTGCTGGGATTGAAGGCAACTTCTCTCCCAGCATTACTATTGCTCCAACCCAGTTGCCTTGTAAGAAAGGAGGTTAGGTAAGAGAGATAGACCGTAGTCAGATAATGTAAGGCCTTGTAGTCCAGGTAATTTCCTCATTATCACTATGATGAACAAATAGAAAATTTAAGCAACAGTGCAGGGTGATTTTAATATGTCACTCTGCCTACTGTTTGGAATAGATGTTGTAGAGAAAGATTGGGAATGCATAGGATGTTAATAATCTGGGTTTAGATTCAGCCTGGAAAATGGCTTCCTTTAATTTTAGTTCTTGAAGTTGATATGTTTTGCTATTGATTGATATTTAATGGGAGAAGGGTGAAATGAAGATTTGGAACAAAATAACTGAATGAATAGAGGTACTAATTAGTAGAAAAAGAAACTCAGAGAATTAAGTTTAGGGAAGGGGAAAATTGAATGTCCATCAGTAGTCTTGTTATTTTGGACAGGACCTAGAGTTCAGGGAAGATATGACTGTATATCTAAATTTCAGAGATGTTTACATCTAAGGTGGGTGAAACAGTTGTTTTAAACATCAAATAAAAATGGCTAAAAATAGAATACATTGAAATTTTCAAAAATGATCTATTATGGGTCCAGGGAGGTGAATCGTAGAACTCTTGCCTAATACATGGAAATCCTGAATTTGGTAATCAGGATTCAATGCCTCCCATATCTAACACTGCTAGGCATGCCCCTATTGACCCCTGAACATTGCTTGCCAGATCATAAAATCATCTGCACTACTGGTCTGAGCACCTCCAGACCCCTGAAGACTATGTAGTGTAGCCTCTGAGAAGACAGAATATAAATTAAACTCAGAAAGCTTCAGAAAAATGGCTATTATCATCTGTTCTATGACAATGTGGAATCCCAATGCATTCCATTGATGGACATTTAAACAGATGCAATGTCCATGTTTATTCATTTATCTTTGCAGACATGTGGGTTTTTTATCTATGGAAAAATTCCTAGAAGTGGGATTGCTGAATTCAGACATATGTGCATTTAAATTTTGGTAGATATTGCCAACTACTCCGAACAACAACATATAAGACTGTTTCTTCATACTCGCCAAATTTTGTATTCTTTGCCAATCTGATAGGTTAAAAAGTATTTTTGTTATTTCATTTGCATTTCATGAAATAGTGAGGTTGAGCATCTATCCATATGGTTTTTAGCTACTTAAAAGTCCTTTTTTCCTACGGAAAAAAAGCTGCTGATTTTTCCATTAAGATCCTTTTTTTTCTGGTTGATTTCTTCTTTAGCTATTGTTCATAACATACATAATTTCAAATTATTAATGAATCCTTGAACTTTGCCATGTGAGGGTAGCAGGTTTTAAAAATAAGGTTTTGGTTTTGATTTTTTTTTTAACTCTAGCCGATAAAAAGTGATCATAGGCATATATTCAGAATGACAACACAAAAGATTAAGTTATGAAAATGGTAGGAGTTAATGCAATGAAATTTTCATTCTCTTGCAGATTTGCTGGTGCCGCTGGGAAAATTATTTAATAATATGCTTTAAATTCTTTAAAATTTTATTAAAAACACCATGATTTGCAAAAGTTATTCATAGTTGAATTTTAGACATACTGTGTTATTGCACTGATCCTAGAACCAGTGTTAATTTCCCTCCACCAATGTTCCCTGGTTCTTTCCCTCATATCCCCAGCTTGTGTCTTGAAAGGCACTTCTTTAAGTTCAGTTCTTAAAGTTTGTGTCATGATCTCAGCATTGTTTTCTCTGTAGTTTGAAGATTTACGGTACCATTACCACATTCCACTGATATACCTGAATGCTCTTAATCTCTGCCCCAGCTCCCATTGCTTTCCATGTCTCTCTTCTCCTCACCTCCTTAATTTATCTTCTTTGTCCTTCTTCCTGTACTTTAGAATCAAATATGATCTAGGTATCTATACCTTTAAGGCATTGCATTAGCTCATCTAGTTATTCTAAATACCACATCTAACAGTATAAAATGGAAAACAAAATCTCTATAGTCAGTTGTTCAACAAAGAGAGATCACTGGTCTAAGAGTCTGGAAATCCAAGATCCAATTCAATCTCTGATTCACAGAATTCAAAATAATTTTTATTAATAGCTGCACCATCTGATAAAATGGAAGTTACAACATTCAGACATTTTAAGAGTCAACAGATCACAAAAATGGGCCATTTCAATAAGTTAAATATAAAATTTAACTTTAAGCTCCAAGTGGCAGATTTAGTTATAGCCTCATTATCTGTGAAAACAAAATAAGTTACCACCATGAAGTTTTGCAGAAATCTTAAAATATGTTTGCAAAGTCCGTCTTAAAAAAACATTAATCTGATTTATTTCTTATTAGTTCCTAAGACATCAAATTGGGTGGCATGTCTGCTAAAAATATTAAATATAAATAAAAATGAGAAGAATAAAAGAAAAAAGGAACAGAGAAGGAAGGGGTGAAAGGAGTAAAGGGAAAGAGATTTAATAGTTAAGACCCATATGTAACCAAAGTGTCTAGTAATTTTTATTAGATATTATTTCTTTCTTTATTCACTCCAGATAAATGTTTGTACAGTGTTCATCTTGAGCTATTCAGACCAAACTATTATACCTTTATTATATTGACTCTAAAAACCAAAATTTTATAGCAAGTAAGACCATCTTTGAAAGGGATTAAGTTATAACTTATTCCCAAAATTTTTCTTTGTTTCCTAATTACAGTATCCATGATGCTATTGCATATTAAAAAAGAGTATACAGTTAAATAAATCGAGAACCAATGCTTATCAATGACTTCAAGATCCCAAACTTTATAAAATTGTCAATGTAACCAATTTTATCTAGAGATACACTGTTATTTATGATTAAACTCTGAAGTTTTTCATCTATGAACTCACTATGCTATGTAGGTTATGCTGGGTATGATTAATGAAAAATGAATGAAAAATGAATAAGAGCCCCTATTCTGTGTAAATGAATGCAGTGCTTAAGAAAATCTATAGAAACATATGTATCTGTAGACATAGACATAAGTCTATTTGTTGGGGAGTCATTGAGATCCCCAAAAGTAACAGCACAGAAGTTCTCTTCTACCTCCGGAGGCCACCGGGGAGTGGATGAAAGCTCAGGAGTCCAGTACAGTTCCAAAAAAATCTTTTAATAGTGCAAAAACTACCATCACAATCCAATATAATGAAAGAACTCTAGCTCTGGTTGGAACTTAGACCATACAGGAGAGCCCAAGTCTCCCCACTAAAGAGAGAGGATCTCACCTGAGAGGAGTCCTACCCAAAAGAAAGGGCGAGTGCCTCAAGTCAGTCCCTTTATATACACAAATGTAATCCTAACTGTTGGCAGGGCGGGTCCTGTCAACAAAGAACCCTAAACTTCTAGATAGTAGAAGAGTAGAAGGGTGGTGCCACACCCTATTATACATATAAACAAAGGGTTGCACCAAATCTATTCCTCTGAGATTATCTCTTATGTAAAACACTGAAGAGAGAGGGGGCTGGTATAAAATAATACATCTTAATTTCATGGGCTTCTTGTAATCTAGAGGGTACCCACAAGGTCCTTCTTATTTATTATCTGCACCTGGGTGATTCTGAGTATCTTGATCTCTGTATACTGAAAGGGTCACACTCACCTGCATGAGGGCAAACTAGCATGATCCTTCCTATAATCGTAAACGATAATCTCAACACAGCCAGGGTGGTAGTCTCCTGGTAAATTCTAACTGTCCCATGCTGAGTGCAGTGGATATAAAGAGGAACTATGCCCAATCTAGATTACATTGAAGTCTTAGTAGATGTATAAGTCAGAAGTTATTCAGAATCAAGGGGACTCTGTAACTGCCACACCCTCTATCAGTGTTTACACAGAAGAGAAATCTCATTAGAATGAACCTTGGCTTAAGTACATGTAACTAGATTAAGCTGTGAGTAAAGCTCCCAAGCTACCTAACCTGTCATCCAACAACTATCAGTCTAATATCTTGCTGTTAGTGACGTTTTCCCTGTTTATTCTTTTTCAAATGCCAGTGAGCATTAATATGCATCATTATCTTTTGAATATATTTGGCATGAGAGATGTCAAAGGTAAAAGGAACATATCACAGATAATGCTCAGATACTTTATGGTGCAGTATAGTAGACATACTATTATAGTACAATTCACAAAAATTGCAGGAAGGAAAAGACTGCGATTAAAAGTCAATTAAATTTGGTATTAGTAAATTTTAGTCTGTGGGTTTAGAAATCCCTGAAACACACTGAAGGGAAGCTTGATGCAATGTAAGGTATCTTCCTAAAATATATTGATGCTTATCTGATGAGTTAACTTCTACATATTAATTGAATATTATATATATTATATATATATATATATATTCCTTGGTTCTCTATGAACATGGTCTCCCTTAGATAACTTCCTTTCTGCAATTCTAGTATTTCATCTTGCCTTTGTTTTCGACTCAATTCCTGCTCATATGTACCCTTGTGTTGTTTCCTGAGTTGTCATTCTTCCAAGGACTTGGTTCAAAATTGCCCTGATGACTCTTTCCCTTTTAGGGAGCTGACACTTAAAATATGCTGACATAAGGTGCCCCCAAATAGGGGAACCTCGTTTGCTTGCTCTTCATGTGAACAAAGTATATTTTGCTTGTCAAGGGCACTGCAAATTGTGCACAATAAGTAATGTTCTTAAGTATTTATGAAGACAAACCAGATGACCTCATGATATCCCTTCATTCTTTTGAAACTATTCACAAAACTGGATGTGTATAAACAACATGCCTTTTGTGTTTTGTCTTTTTATGTATTTAGTGGAGCATGGAAGAAGAATTGGATATGGAAAAAGCTTTGCCATTTTATCTTGTCAATCCTTTGCCTCGTTTAGTTGACATAATCTCAAATGGATCTCAAATAACCTTCCTGTAGCCTCTGTGCTTTCTTCCCCAAGGTGTTTGAGAATGTGGCCTTTCCAAGTGAGTTAAAGTCAAATTCCTAATATTCTGAATGTCCTTTGCTTTATTTCTTTATAAGAATACCTTTCTTCCATGTTTATTATACTTTTTGAAATAGCTTGTTCTTCAGTATTCATCCCAGTTTTTGAAATAGTTACACTTGTTGCATACATAGTCTCTATTTTGGTCTTCTCCTTTTAACAATTTTTTTGTTTATATAGGGAGCAATGCTTTTGTCTTTATTAAATGTAGTATTGAGTATTGCCTTTAAACTTGTTTGTTTATAATTATTAGGTTATTAAGAAAATACTTGATGTGGGAGTGTTAGTTCAAGGTGAAGGCAATCATAAATGTCTGACTCTGGTTCAATCCCCAGTGCCATGTCTGGTCTGTGGCACTGCCACCAAGAGTGATCACTGAGTTGTTTTCTATTATATAATAAGAACTCTTGATAAAGTTAGACGTGAAAGCAGAGATACAATTCTGTGACTCACATCATTATCTGATAATTGCCCAGACTTAGAGCTTTGTATTTGGAACATGACTTCCCTAGAGTTTTTTGTCAATTTCAATGAAAACTGTCCACCAAGACTTAATAAAGGCAAGAAGATGCATTGGCAAGATAAGTGATGGACGATCTTAGTGTAGCACCAGAAGAAACTGGTGGTGTCACCAAATGGCGATGCATTGACTCTGTATTTATAAGAACAAATAATCAGCAACAAGGTAGTGTCCAGCATACAGGCACAACTATACCTACATCTGCGCCCATATATATGCATTTGTTTCCTTACCCTGGAAATTATTGGAAGTTCTGTTTCTTAAATTTAGTAGTTTGCCAGGTTGCAAAGGTTGACTTTTATGTGCAATAGTTAACACAAAAGTACAAGGAAGAAAGTAGTTTAAAATATAATTTACATAAATTTCCTCTGCCCTTTTGAATATTTTTTAAAAATTTGTTTGATTTTTGAAAGGCATTTGTATAAAAATAGGAAGAGGTAGTTCTTCTGAGTATATTAGAAGCAAAGTCAATTCCCTGCTTTTCATGTTTAATACATGCACGTGTAAAATAGAAGACAGTTTTAATGAAGGATCACAAATATCTATAATTTGTTTAGGAATCCTAGACATTTAAAAAATAATATCATGAGACCAGCAGAAGAGAGTTGACCTTATCGACCAGTGAAAAGATGTGTGAATTTGGAAAAGGTCAGAGTAAGATTCCAATATGGCAATGCTTAATCCATATGAGAAATGGAAAGTAGCCAAGCTAAGCTATACTTAATCATTTCATCAATAATCAAGATCTTTTCCAGAAATTTAATTCCTTCTGATTAATATCTTGGGTCAAATAAGGGTTACATTAAAATTCACACAACATTTGCATTCTGCGTACATTTTTTTAATTATATAGAATTCTCTTAGCTTGTCAGACAAAACATTAGACTAGATTTAAGGCAGGTCAGGCAGGGGATGCCTTGTTGCAGACTTTCAAATTTGATCTAACATGGCTCCTGATAGTCTGAAGCCTTATTATGCTTTGATATAAGCTTCACCTATCATTTAAACTCTCATTTGCATATCTTAGGAACTAAATAGGCTTTTCTAAGTACACTGAAGAAAGGAAAACACGATAATGCATAAAAAGATTTGGTTTGAGATTAAATTGCCATATGGCAATCTACAAAGGGGCCAATGCGCCTAGAGCCCTGGGACCCTCCACCGGGACCTCTCCCTCCATTCCAGCTCTAGGGACAGTCTCTCCACTTCCCTAATCAGGTGTGTGACCTATGCTCCAGTGGACCCACCCAGCCCTCAACCTAAATTCCCAGGAACATCCACAAAGGGGGCCACATCCTAAAATTCAAAACCGCTCAGACGCATACAAGTCCATGCAAACTACTTTGTATTCATCTTATGTGAGGTACCAGTGATCATAGTCCCTACATTCCTTGCCACCCACACCAAACTCCACAAAAAACCCAGACACCTACTAACTGTACAATCTACTGCCACCCAAGAATATACAATTGCAAACTGCAAGAGTCACAATGATAAAGCAATGCAGAATTTCATCAAGCTCAGTGAGTGAAGTCACTAGCCCAGATGAGCCAAGCAATTATGATGAGCTATATAACCTCTCTGATAAGGAATTTTGGAAGAAACTGTTAAGGATGCATAAAGTTCAGAGAAGCAATGGAACACAAAATCAATAAAATACAAGAGGACATGAGAGCAGAAATGAGGAAAATAATTGACATATGGCAATGGATTTTCTTTCTGCTTTATTTCAAGGCTGAGATTTCGCTCCACTAAAAAGGAGAAATGATATTGGGGAGTGGACACTTCTCATTTCTGAAGCCTAAGATTTTTAGTTTAATTCTAGCTCAAAAATTTACTACCAATGTGACCTTGGTCAGAGCCTCTAAATGCCAGTTTTATTAATTACAACTTATCTTTCATTTAATCAATCAGAAATACTTATGGGACACCTTCTTTGTACCAGGCATTATTCCAACTGTTGTAAATCCAGCAATAAAAGGTCCTTTGCCCTCACAGTTTTTCTGTTAATACTCTTAGTATTATTAAGCTGATAAGTGAGGACATCTACTTAAATCCCTTAGCATAGTGCTTGATATGGGGTTAGTACTCAATAAATGTCCTATTTACCTTTTTTCTTTAATATTACTCTTTTTCAAAATGCATAAATCTTAAGCCATTCAGTGGGGCTATGATACTTTTTCAAATTATCTTTCTCTGACAAACTTAGACTTATTAAGCAGCACCCAGATGTGTTCTGTTCGGTTCAAAAAATAAAACCTTCTACTTATTGATCACAAATTCAAATGTCTATAGCTATCAGGTTGAAAGGCAAATGAGGGAATTAGCTACAATTAAAGCAAGCAAGCAGTTGTAGAAGTTGAGTGCCGTCAGGAAGATATATATATCAAGGCATATCAGGAGGTCTAGTCAACTGTTACCCTGCTGCTCTCAGACTTCCTAAATTTGCAAGGGAAGTAGGAAGTCCAATTTATTACAGAAAACTTCCAAATTATAAAGTACATTTTATAGAACAATACAGAATTGAATTGCATCAGTCTGCTGATAAATGAATGTTCTTTTAAAAAAAATGTCTTTGGCTTACCTTACACCAATTCAACAATCGGTGTCAAGTTCAATCCACCAGTGCACCCATATTCCATCCTGCTGCGCAAACCCTGTCCTATCCCTGGCCTGTCAATTTGACAGACACATTACAAAATTGAGTGGCTGCAGCTTAGATCTTGTCTTGTTAGCGTCTGTGTTTTGGATATATGGCTAAGCCACCATCTCGTGTCGCCAGTATAACTTATGTTTGACCCCTGTTTTCCTTACTTCCCATTCTCCCTTCCCCCATTATTTCTTTCCTTCTCTGTCCTCATCTCTGAAGACAGGAGTCAAATGTCATCTAGGTACTCTCCCTTTCTATAATACATTTTCCCATCCAGTATTCTATACATTACAAATAAGAATTCCTCACTACTGGAACACTAGGTGACCAAAACCTCCAAACATGAACAATGTTGTAATTGTATATCTCATGGTGGTATAATAAAATGTTTAGTTAAAAAAAATCCTCACTAAAGTTTTTTACCAACCCAGGTAAAATAGGATGATCAAGATAAGATGGGCTAAAATTAAATCACATTTAATCCAAAAGTACTTTATTTATTTATTTATTCATTTATTCATTCATCCATCCATCCATCCATACATTCATTCATTCATTCATTTTTTGATTTTTGGGTCACACCCAGCAATGCTCAGGGGTTACTCCTGGCTCTTCACTCAAGAATTACTCCTGGCGGTGCTCAGAGGACCATATGGGATGCCAGGGATACGAACCCAGGTCGGCTGTGTGCAAGGCAAAGGCCCTACCGCTGTGCTATAGCTCCAGCACCAAGTAATTTATTTAAAAAGGGCTTAAATTGTGTTTGTATTTTTGAAGGCTTAAGATACTCCTGAATCTGTACTGAGGATTCACTCCTCAAAGTACTCAGGTGACCACAGGGTGCTGGGACCGAACTGGGATAGGTTGCACCCTGGGAGACTACCCTCTGTACTCTCTCTGACCCAACTTCTGACATTTTTTAAATTATGATTTTTTCACACATCATCAAGACAAAAAAAAAAACATAAAATAAATCACTGCATGAATGGAGATGTTACTGGTGCCCGCTCGAGCAAATTGATGAATTTGAGGTAGTGTTTTTACACCCAGTTGTGCTGAGGAGTTATTTCCAATATGTTTTTTGGCAGTACATAGGAATCTTGGATACTGGGGATTAAACCTGGCTTTTATCATGCAAAATATAGTCTTCAACCCTTTAAGCTATCTCTAAATAAATCCTAAATAAATGAATTATAAAAATAAATGAATCATTTTTTAATTCTTCAATTGCTTTAGAATTACGTGATTTTGGCATTTGGAAATGCCACTTTCTGTAGTTTATCATAGTGCTTTATATTTACTTTACTGTTGGTCACCTTGGAAAGAGTTAGTCTCATGTAGGTCTATTCTATGTAGGAGCTAGAGGCAGTGATGACAAGACAGTGTGGCAGGGCGGTGTGCAGGAAATCCTGTTCAGGAAGACTAATGCCAGGAGACATTTACAGTCCATAACAGTAGCCAGGGACTCAGACAGCTTTATTGATGTGTCATCAGGCTGAGGAGAGAAGGCACCACAGCAGGGTGACAAGGACATGTTCTGTGTGTTCATCGATCTGCACTCTCCCATGGAAAACTCCACATATTTCTGAATGTCTTGAGTGGTTTTATTGATGCAGCTCCTGCCAGGCGAGCAGAGAATTGAAGTCACCACATTTATTTTTCATGTCGCGTCGGCGCTGTCATTTAAGAATTTAATATATACACAGATGATGCAACAAAGAGGAGGGATATTGAGTATCTCATCACATTATTTTAGTTGCTGAGGGAAATTGCAAAACCCAGAAAGTCAAAAGAATATAAAACCGGCCCTTAGAACATGGCATGTGGCTTCTGTTATAGAGTTTTTTGCAATCTTTTATTACTGAAATTTTCTATCAAGTCAGGTAGTGCATCTTGACGTAGAAAATCAGCCAATGGAGCAAAACTGACATTCAGTAAGCTGAGATTAAATTTGGAGAACTTTATCTCATGTCTAGTGCTTGACTGGGGATGTTCAGAAGCCAGATTAGGTCATTCAGTTAGACTTTAAGTCATTGGCCTAAGGAGAACTGGCAAAGATTTTGAAAACTATTTTCTAGTTCCCAGAGGGAAGACTATTTACATAGTGTGGAAATAAAACAGAGTATCCTATAGGCCTATAAAGTTCTCACACTTCTGCATATTCCTCTACAGAGGCATGCATATTAGTGGATACTTTCTTTTTACATTAAAAGTTTATTCACTGTATCACTGTATCACTGTCTTCCCGTTCATCATCGATTTGCTTGAGCGGGCCCCAGTAACATCTCCATATGTCCTGTCTCATGCTAGAAGAGCCCGAGGGCATTTGCTTACTCCAGGAACATAAAGAGCCTCAATCCATTCCGGAATGAGGTCTTTAATTGTTACTGGTATTTGGCATATCAAATACTACCACGGGTAGCTTGCCAGGCTCTGCCGTGCAGGTATTTATTAGTGGTTCATAAAATAACTTTGAATTTTTTGTACTTTTTGTACTTTTGTAGTTTTACAACAAACAGAACTTTTTTTTTGTATTTTTCGAATTCAAAATCTTGTTTCTCTTTTATGTACTGTACATGATCATTGAATAATTAGTCCATGAATCCATAAACTACATAATCAGCACAAGGGCAAAGCATGCAGCACAATGATCAAACATTTGCCTTGCATGTATGAGAACAAGGGTTGGGGCCCTGATACACCAAAATCAAAATGACAAAAACAACATGAAAGGGCCACAGAGATAGTAAAGCAGAGAGGGCGTTCACCTTGCATAGGGCCAACCTTGGCTCAATCCCGTCATCACATATAGTATCCCAGCATCGCCAGGAGTAATTCCTGAGTGCAGAACCAGGAGAAACCGCTGAGCATTGCTGGGAGTGACCCCAAAAAGAAAAAGAAAGAAAAAATGAAAAAATGATGAAAAAGCAAACATGATGTTAGGAGTCAGATTCTAAAAAACATTTACTATGCTTTAGTAGAAAACATCTTTAATTGGGGTATTTTGGGAGTTTCTTGGAATCCCTACGAAGCTCGAATGCAAATGGTGAGGTTATCAAAACCAATGAAGCCTTTTGGGAAGGAAAGAATTTCAAATTTGTTACCATATACTTTGCAATTCATGTGACTCAGCAAGTATTTAAAATTATTAGTCATACAAACTAAAAGTGACAGAAAAGTGACATAATGGGAGGAGAATCTTGGGCACTTTGGTGGTGGTGAAGGTACTGTAACTGTACATGAAGCCATAAATGTTAACACTACCATAAACATGTTACCTGCTTATTATCATAATAATAATCATAATTATATCATAATAATAATGAAATTGGTCATAATGGGATAGCCCTCCCTGTTTTTGTCTATTTTCAACAAAATATTTATGTCAGTTGTTCATTATCATTATTTATGTTTCATTCATTTTCATCAGAAGAGTCACTCTTGTCTCAGATTCTTGACATCTTACATTTTACCAAAAGTTAAAAAAACATGTGTTAGCTATGTTCATGTCATCCAGCCTACACTCAACTGTGATCAAGAACCCGTTATTTACAACCCTGAGTAAAGTGTTCCATTATTTATTGCTTTGTTCGAAATTCAATATTGTCTGGAATTTTCAAAGAATGCCTCCAAATTACAGAAACAAACAAAAATTATGCTCTTTAAATCTCAAGAGGACCTGAAATCATCCAAAGAATTGCTCAGAAAATAAGGTTCTCTAAGAATTCTCATATTATAAAAAATTATACCAACATGAAAGTAGGTTTTCTTTGATTAAGAAAGCTTATCCTGGGATAGGACATTTACTGTGCTATTCTAGTTAGACTCAGAGGAGAGAATTTCTCATATTAGAAGAAATTCCTCTAAGAATCCTTATGTTATAAAAAATTATACCAACACGAAAGTAGATTTTATCTGATTAAGGAAGAGATTCCTGGGATAGGATGTGTGGTGTGTTGTGCTAAGTAGCTCTAAGGGGGGGCTCTAGGGAGCAATGAACTTTTTCTGTAAATTCGGTCAAGTTTAACGTAGACACTGCATGTAGGTCTGAGCTTTGTTATTTGTTTCAGATGCCATTGCAAGGTTCTTAAGTTTTAGCTGATGTGTAGTGATGCAAATTATGTTTCTTTTAATTATCCGTCATTCTACAAAAAATGATGTATGAAAATGCCTAAAATAAGCTAATAAAAGAAAGCAAAATGAAAGGAAATGAAAAAAAATACAGAACTGAATTTTGAAGTTAGCATTACTAAATCGCTGATGCATTGGATGTGTTATATAGTATCAGCAGTGTCTCTCTGCTTATTTTCATGAGCAGACATGTGCATAGTATACTTGTTTTCAGAAATAGAACTGTCTTGTGGAGAAAGAAACTAGAGATGACTCAGGCTTGCCAACTGGACATTGCATCTCACTGTTAATATGAATCAAGTAGTCCTGAAGTCATCTGATTAATACAAAAATGTAATGTAACAAATATAAAAATGTAGTACAAATGTTGAGAAAAGAGAGCATTCTTTGTAATCAGATAATACTGCAATCATGAACTTTATCAACAAAAGCTTTCTTTCAATGAATATTGGTAAAATCTCATACTTCTGAAATGCACTAATTATACGCAGAAATAGAGGAAGTCACTAGTTTTCCAGGAAAATGAAATGACACTCCCTAAACACTGAACTTTAAAACAAAACCAATTACTTTTCAATCATCCCAAGGAAGGAGACTAAAGCAATAATAATATCCTCTATCCAGATCCTGTTATCTGTAGCAAGAGGACAATAATAGCTTTTATAAACAGTGATGACCAATGTTTGCTGCTATCGGAATCACTTTTAGCTTTTGTACTTTACCTGGCACACCTGCCAGATAAAGATTTCCTGCCCTATCATCCTCAGATTGTTATGTTCATCTGATGCTTTTACTTGGTCTCACCGCTGCTCCCTGAGTTTCTGGTGTTAGATTTTGACTTTGGACTCATGGTTAAATGAACTAAAATGTATAGTCATTACTTTCTGCTTTTTTTTCTCTAGTGAGTTGTATAACACTCTTTTGTACTTGATATTTGCAATATAAATATTAGCTGCCAATAAGAAAAATACACACAAATGATTCTGCAATGGTCTTTGAAGGATTGTTAACAATCAAACCTGAAAATTTGCACTATGACTTTCTTTGCCAGAAAGGAGAAGGGAAAAATAGACAATAGAATAGGAATTACAATAGTAATACTACTATTACAATAGTAATAGGAAAGCTGCAATCTTTCATCTTTTACATCTTTTTGTGAAGGTTTGATGTTTGTTACGTAGTTTTGTACTAAGCATATAACTTCAAGTCTACTTGAAAATAAAATTGGCAATAGTGCAAACTGTCTCATTTCCTAAATTTTTATTTGCATGGTATGTCTGTACTTCAGAAAAATATTTGATAACATCTCAATATTCTTATGAGGAAATGAGGGAGCAAATCTTTTATACTCTGGTGAATCTGGTTTTGAATTTTTTATTCCAAAAACTAATTACTCTATTTAAAAAAATAGGGTATAGAGAGATGATTCAGGAGGCAAGGTGCTTATCTTGTATGAAACTAATCCTGATTTATCCCTGGCATATAATCTGGTTTCTTGAGCATAGAATCATAAATAAGAACTGGGCACCACTTAATATAACCGATCACCCCAATCCTTCAAGTTAGTGTTGTCACAGTCTTAGAGCTTTAGGATGTGGCTTAAACAAGTAATTAGTGTCAAAATATGTGATTTCATTGCTTGGTACCAAGAGCCATCGATGAAGATAAAAAATATAATTGGTTCAAAATTATAATGGAGAAATTGCTAAAGATCCCCTTCAAAACTTTTATATTACTTATATCTATCAATACAATTAAATATTATTTTATTTGAAATAAAATACAGTAATTTATTTTTAAAAAATTCCAAGCTTACTGCTTTATAACATAAATTATATTATGAAACTATTTTAAAATAAAATTTAGTGAGACAAATAGCATCATTAAGCATAGTATTGGATTAAAGGTAGAAAATTGGATTCCATATTTGGTTTTATTAAATCAATTGAGTATATGATTTAATTTGAACACCTAATGTAGTTCATAACTCAAATATGTAGGATAGTTTATCCAGTAAAACCATCTCCATTTATTATATGGAAAAACATTTTTTATTTACTTTATCATATAGAATATTTTTTAAAATGTGGTTTGGAAAACCAAGCTTTGATAAAAGTAATATTGTACTCATAAAGAACACTTTTAAGTATTTAATTTGAAATGAAATTATTTATTTTATATCAATTTAAATTTAGAGTTATTACCTGGTTTCTTCTAAGACATTAATTCATTTTTATGCACTTTAGCTCCTGCATCACCTTAGCTGCTGTGAAAAGACACTGTCTTTAGTATCAGTATATGTATGCTTCTGACCTTAGGAAATATCAGTTGATATACAGAAGGGTTTCTAAAAATTTTGCCACTAATAACACCAGTTCACCGAAAAATTTCAGCATGGGTGAATGATGCCTGGATTCATTTTACTGGTAATTTCGAATTAATATTTAGTCATTGTGCATTCAAAAAATCTCTTATACTATCCGTATCTTTTGCAGTTCCATATTTAGGTGGAATTTGTGTACTTAGTGTTAGGAGAAACTCAATTTTCCATGACTCATAGTTTGAAAATCACTGATGTGATTATTGGTAGCACAGAATTCTGATTAGACTATTTATTTATTATTCTTAAGTTCTGTCTTTTCTATAAGGTATGTGATCCTGGGAGAGAATAGCAGAACATTTCTGATATTTGTAAGTTTACAGCAATCAGAGTTATCATGGGCTAGTGGTTAATAGTTAAAATACTACAGAGTCACTCTAAATATAGAAAAAATATTTCCTATATTTTGACAAATGTCAGTGCTATAGTGATAACAATCTAGATGTAGTCTTTAGAGTTAGGGTGTTTGAGTTTAAAAAAAAATTAATCCTCTATGATTGGGGTGATAGTAGAGTGGGTAGGGCATTTGCTTTGTATGCAGCTGACCAAGGGTCGATCCCGGCATCCCATATGGTCCCCTGAGCATCGCCAGGAGTGATTCCTCAGTGCAGAGCCAGGAATAACCCTTGAGCATCACTGGGTGGATGAATGAATGAGTGGATAAATAAATAGATAAGTAAATAAATACATAAATACATAAATACATAAATACATAAATAGATAAATAAATAGTCTTCTATAAAACACATTGAATATTAATATTAACTGATCATTTTCTTTTCTTTTTTTTTTTGTTTTTGGCTATACCTTGAATTACTTGGGGAAACTCTTGGTTCTGTGCCTAGTTCACTCTTTGCACTACTTAGGGAACATGTAGTGTCAGGGAACATGAGAATGAAGAGTCATCCATGTACAAGTCAAGCATGTTTACACCAGTACTATCTCTCTGGCCTGTCTTATTATTTTTGACATCTGAAAGCATTGAACCACCATGAAATAGATCACTTAACTCCAGCTAGACACACTTAGGGGAAGAAGGTTAAGTCATTTAACCCCCAAAGTCAACCCAAATCAAGTGATTGAATAAAAATGGCAAGCATTATGTGAGTTTAAATTGAAGTTTATCCCTGCTGAATAGAATATTGGGCCTAAATTATTCCTGTGTAACAACACATGCTATACTGTATTTATTTTCAATGTCTTGCTATATGGATTATGGGTTATCAGAGACTGCAACCTCTGAGTCTTGATGTGAATCCAGCTCATCATAATTCCATGAGTGGCATAGTTGTGGTCCTCACTCTCCTCATATTAAAAACAAAGATAACATTTATGCCTGTTTCTTAGAACAAGGATGAGGTTTCACATATCTTATATCTCTACAACAATAACAATCACAGATGTGATAAATAATAGCTACTAATTTTTTCCTCAATTTTGTTGGTGAGGACTTTCCTAACAAACCACTTTGGTCTCCTGAACAAATTTAATATGAGGGGATTTATGTATTCCTCTGGGACTGCCTTGGTTGTGTATGAGAAGATAATTGAACTCATTACATGTTCTTTGTGATTCCTGAAGTCAAAATGTAAAGAAAACTTTAAATGAAATTTCAATGTCATAGATTATATATTGCATGGCATGTATGTGAAATAAGAAGCTTTACACACACACAGACACACACACACACACACACACACACACACACACACACATATATATATATATATTATATATTTATATATATATATGTAAAACTGATACCCTGGGTTACACTTGTATGCCACAGGACATATGCAGATGTTACTGCTGCCTGCAAAAGCAGATCAATGAACAACTTGAAGACAAATGATACAAATGATACAAGTTAATTTTACAGACATAGTACTGATCAGAAAGTAGATGGTAGTACTGAACTACTGCAGGGTCCTGAATCATGAGCAGGCAGTAAGCAGAATCTGTTGGATTACGATTGTATTCATGCAGTTAATTAACTATGTAAAAAAAGAACTTAAGCTTGCTTTTCCTGATGGCTGATTAGTTTGTTCTTCCCTTCTCAATATCAAGTAGAGAACAATTTCCAGAATGAAGAGGATCAGGTCATGTTACTGGCACAGGAGTTCAACTCCTAGTCCCTTGTGAATAAGAACAGGCTCAGTAATTTGAAGATTGACTATTATCACCAAAATTTAAACATATTCTACTTGTAAATAGCATTTAAAATTCAGTCAAAGTTCCTACTTCAATGTGGCACTAGGAATGGGGAGCCAGAAGGACCATAAATGAAAATAATAATGAGAAAATGCCTTCATCTTACTCAACATACAGCTGAAGATCTTTGAGGCATTGATTCTGTCTTCTAACTTTATTTTTCAAAAAATGTTTTACTCCTATGATCGGACTCTGCAGGAAATGGTATATCTATGGGGAACCAGCTGGACTAGATCATGTCCTTCAACTCATCAAAACATTATGAGGTCAGATACGGTTGCAGAAATCTCAGTAAGCATTGATCCTCACAGAGGCAGGGAGTTTTCAGATGGATATTTTAATCCCAAAATGAGCCAGAAGCATTGGCACTTAGCAAATCCTCTTTTAATTTGCTCACTGAGAAATTTCAGTTGAGACATCATTAAAAGAAAAGAGACCAGCATGGTACCATTTGCCAAGTCTGTCTTTGAGCTATTACTTCCTTTCAAGGTATGGTAAGTGATGGGCAGAATATTTTCTTGCTTTTTTTATAAACTTCTGTAAAAGATCCCACAATTCTTTTTGTAAGCCAGAAATCAAGAAAAATTACATAGAACACCCATTACCCACCTGTACCTGCTGTGAACTTCTCTCAGCAGTAGGCAACCAATTAAACAACACCATCGTGCTCAGTTATCAGAGGCAAGTTGGAGCCCCCTGGGGGAAATTAGAATCATGAATGAACTATGCCAGTTGAAAGGAAGTGATGTCTGGAAAGTAATTGGAAAACAGGCCAAGCAAAATCATGAGAAAGTTTGAAGCCAGATAGAAGAAAGTAATGAAATATTCAGACTTGTGTTTTTTAGGCAATTTGTTAACTCTAGGTTCCTTTTCTCTCATGGAGAACATATGAAGGATGCTATTTTACTGGTGTTTTATAATTAACTATTCAATTCAGAACGAGTCTCAAAACTTTAAAGTTTTTTTTGGAATAAAAATTTTTTTTCATGTGCACATAGGGTCAAGTTTGAAGCATTTTGTCATCAGACAGCTAGAGTGAAATTTTAAATGTCATCCTGGTCATAGTGTGTGTGTATATTTATATATATATATATATATATATATATATATATATATATATATATATATGAAATGGGCACGTGAGATTCATGATAAAAATATTTATGCCATATAAAATTATGAAATCAATTCAATTCTGCCCAAACTCACATTGTTTGGGACCCTAGTGGTCTCCGTCGGGGTCCACTAGGGTCCCAAAGAGTAATGGGAAAGGAGTTCCCTTCTACTTCTGAAGCCGGCGGAAATGGATAAAAACTCAGGAACCCAGTGCAGCTTTAAAAGACTTTACTATCACAGGTTCTGATATACAATCCAAGAACAGGAAAAACCCTGGACTCGGGGTGCCCAGCTAGGTCCTGGCCATGTGTAGGTCAAGATAACTGCCACCATGTATTGAAGCCCAACAGAGAACAAAGAGGACAGAGAGAAGCAGATGCCAAGGGAAGCCAAAATGGCAAAAGGCCCCTTCTTCTTTCTCCTAGCTTCTTTTATAGACAGAAACCCGCCAAAAAATCTTCCAGGCCAGCCCATCGTGGGTTGGACTGTCTAGAGATGAAGCCAGGCAGATGACCCTTTTGAAATGTAGATCTTTAGGTGTATCTCTGGTTCAAGCTTCACAAAAGCCAGAGCTGATTTCCAGAGGCAAAATCTCCCTAGCAGAGAGAGGAGGGGCTGCATCTCTGAACCAGAAAGCAGTTCAGAATGTGATTTGTAGGGAATAGCATTAATACCTTTATCATGAATGTATAGCAAGTAGATCCCAGACTCCGGTTCCCACTAAGTCAAAAATCCATCAGAATAATTCACTTTGGCATTACTTTTAGAGTCAGAGACACATTAGTTTGCCCGGAGACGCACTGGCATGTCTCTGAACTAGGAGAATTGATTACATTATGGTTGATACAATGTAGCCAAGTACTCTTGGAATGTCTACATGTATGTCCCACACATAGACTTGTGGGAATAGAGTATAGATCTGGGGCAAGTGAGATTCATGATCAAATATTTATGCCATATAAAATTATGAAATCAGTCCAATTCTGCCCAAACTCACATTGTCTCTACTCTGAAGATTCCCCAAAGGAAGGGACCAGCTCTCCACATAAGCTAAAGTGTAGCTGGAGGCTAAGGCTCAGTAGGGTGTGTCACCCAACATGTATACATATATACTACACCAGGCTATGCTCAGGGCTTACTCCTGGCTGTGTGCTGAGATTATTCTTGGTGGACTGGGTTTGGGGGCCATCTGGGGTGCTGGAGGTTGCTGGTGTGCTGGAGGTCACCACATGTCTTTGAATCTGTTTGCTCAGAAATAACCCAATACAAAATGTGTGCTATATCAGTGGATTTTGTAGTGACTAAATATAGTTCTTAGAAAAAAAATACTTCTAGGAAAGAGCAGGCACATGATTAACACAGCTTATGTTTTTAGTTAGCCACTGGAAAAGGTGAAAGCAGCCATTGGTCTCACCTTTGTCTCATTACGTTTTTGGACACATTGCAAATGTAATATTTTTGTTATTTTTATTCTAACATTTTATTCAATTTTGTGTTTATGATCAGTGTTTGAACAAAATGCTAAATATTGCTTTGTAAATACTGGCAAGAATACATGTATATTTAAATAAAAATAGATTGACTTTGCTTCTGATAAAGATTCTGTAAAAAGACCCCACAGTTTTATTAAGGAGAAGCCAATAAAAATTTAAATGTGATATGTTTTTTGACCCATTTATGAGTAGGTCACATGTTATTTTTTTTTTGGGACCAACACTTTTTACAAGAGTATTGTGTGTGCCCAGTGAACCTCTGTAATATGATCAAAAGGTACACAAGTGTATTTTGCTTATAAAGGGAAAGTAGATTATGGAATCCTCTGAACCATCTCCCAAATTGTCCCTGCCATGAAGCACTGGGAAAATCAGCCCATCTGCTTGAAGGCCACTCTGGTTCACTAAAGATACAGACCCTTAAATAATGTGTATCCAAGCAAATAATATGCTTTTTATAAAGAACATTTTCTTCGATTTTTTGAAATCTTCATTTGATACTTTCATCCTCTGTTCCCTCAAGGCCATCAGATCTGCTTCTGTACAGATTCTCTTGAGATCATCTTGATGTTATCTTTAGCCAAGATTAAGCTGTCCAGGGTAATGCCATCATTCAGCAACATCCTGCTCATGTATATTTGAAGGATGTGCTTCTTGGTCTTCTCATCTGGAAGGGGGAACTCAATCTTCTTGTCAATTTGGCCTGGTTTGATAAATGCCGGACACAGTTTGTGGCCATGATATCTTGTGTATCACCCCTTGAGTCAAATACATCCATCTGGTTCAACAATTCCAATGTGTTTCTCTGAATTTCTCTCTCACTTCAAGAATTGAAGGCTTTCCTTTTGTCCCAGTGGTGTTACTTTCATCAATAAACATGACAGATTGAACATGATCTTTATCATTGTAAATCAGTACCTGCACAAGTTTGGGCCAATCCACTAGGTAGTTCTGAATAAGCTCAGAGCCAACAGCTCTTATAAAGTGGCTGAGTCTGATTTGCAACTTCTTTGTCTAATATGGATTTACCTGTGCCAGATGGACCGTAGAGACTCGCCCACTTATAAGGCTTGCTACCCATCTCTTCATAGGATTCAGGAAGCGTGAGAGGAAGCTCCAAAGATTCCTTCATTTCCTGTATTTGGCTGTTTATGCCTCAGTATCAACATAGGTCTCCTGGAGTACTTTCTCTGCTTTCAACATGTTGCCCAGAGGTCTCGGTCATCCATCAGCACCCTGCTCACAACATATAACTTATAGTTAAGCTAGACTGAGCAGGCTGATTCTAGCAGGTCCTTGACCGTGAAGGAGAAAATGTTGTTCTGACCACACAGACGTCGACACAATGGCATGATTGTCATCTGTGTTCTTCAAGGTTGAAGTGACATTGGGATCTGCCCCCCATTGGATGCTCTTTCTCTTTCTTTTCTTCTTAAGGCTTCATTTGTTCCTGATTTCTTATGAACTCTTTCTCCATGAGATGATTGTCTTCAATTCTCTCTAACATTTTAACCAGCACTAAGTGTGAAGTGTCGCCATTGGCAGTTCGCTGACAACATCTGATCTCCTTTGGGTTTTTCTTCTTTATCCCTATTCAACTTGGTACAGGAAGTTCATATTTCTTTTTCTTTATTTTTTCTATGTCCAGGTTTTTTCTTCAATTGTCACTTTGATTCATCTTGCTTCAGCTTCTTCTGCTGCTGCTGGAAGTGTAGCCCTCCTACTCCTGAACTCTTTACTACTTAACTCCGTGTTGCAGTTCAGTTATCAGAATAATTAGCAGTTGTGCAATCATATCTAATAGACAATGATATTACCAATTAGTTGTTTTGTAAAAGGATATTTAGACATTGTACATAAAAACAATCATAATCTTGTCTTTTTTAAAAGCAATTGTTTTATTTTAGAAATAAATGTACAGTCTTAAGCATATGTTATACTTGTTATGTGTTTGTCGGGGACACCGCCGGGTCCACAACAGTGCCGGGAAACAAGTTCCCTTCTACCTCCGGCCGGCGGGAAATGGATGAAGACTTAGGAATATGATGCAGTTTTAAAAGGCTTTACTTATCACAGGTTCAGGCATACAAATCAGCAATAGGAAAAACCCTGTGCTTAGGATTCCCGGCTAGAACCGCCAGCCACATGTAGGCCAAGATGGCGGCCACCACATGTAAAGGTCCTGTAGAGAGGAGACAAAGACAAGACTCTCAAGAAGAGTGCAAGCCCCAAAAAGAGAGCCCAAAAAAGAGAGCCCAAAGAGAGAGAGGAAGCAGGCTGGTTTTTATACCCCTGCAACTCAGACCTCCCACTATTATGGGAAGCAGGAAGGGTCAAATGCCCTTAGGTAATTTCTCCCAGCACCTCACCTAGGCCCTATTATATGCTAATATTTTGAGCCAAGATCTGCCTAGAAATACCTTTATAGGGTAGAGAAGGGGGTTTCTGAGGTGGCATGTCTCTGTACCAAAGACTAATACTAATGCCAGTTAAATATTTCTCCAAGCCTTCACAAAAGTCTCGTCTACTTCACAGTAGTTTTGTATTTTAGTTGCCTTTGAGTTATCAGGGAGCCATGCTTGCTTGCTGGGAGGCAAACAGCATTTCTCTCTGGTCTAATTACTTAGAGATCCAACGTGGCCAGGCAAATATGCTGGTAAGATCTAGCTAGTCCCATGATGATTGTGGTAGCATGAGAGAATATTTATACCAGCCAGTACAGAATACATGGCCAGATAAACTGCCACATTTAGACTACCCCCTACCTATGAAGTGACCTACAGGAGGCAATCCAGGGCAGATGCAGAGGCTCTTAGAGGAGTCCTGCAGCATGTGTCCATATTACATTTCCTTAATCTCATACTAATTTTCTGTTTTAGTGGGGATAAGGAAAGTGTTTAACCCTCTGTGTTTTCTCCTCAGCTCCTGATTATTTAGTTAGGCACCACACTTTATGATATTATTAATGATAGGTTTTCATGCATACAATATTCAAAATTCAAGCCCTCTACCATATTGCCTTCCTCCCCACACCATTACCTCAGTGTTTTCTCCCACAACACCCCTATCCCTCATGATGGTAAGATCAGTTCTGTAGACCAATCCTCATGTCCTTAGCTTTTTGGCCATTTGTCGCTTACTTACTATGTTTCTTATAGCCCACAGATGAGAGAGTTCATTCTGTATCTGTCCTCCTTTGGCTTAACTTCTCTAGCCATGATGTTCTCCAGATCCATTTGTATAGTGGCAAAATGAATTTTATTTTTTCTTATAGTCAAGTAGTATTCCAATGTGTGCATATGTCATAGATCCTTTAACAAGTCATTTACTCTTGGACAGTTGGGTAGTCTTCAGGTATGGCTATTCTAGCTGAACATAGGGATAACAATGTTATTCTAGTGAACATAGGGATAACAATGTCTTTTATGAAGAGTATTTGAGCCCTTGGGGTAGATGATGCTAATCTAATAATAATTGCATATAGAATTTCAATTCTTATTATTTTGATGTGTCTGTATCATTTCCTGAAGATATTGACTAAGTGAAATTTCCACTGGTAGCAGGTGAGGGCTCTTTTTTCCTCATAGTAATGCCAATACTTGTAGTTTTAGTTGAAGTAGCCTATCTCACTGCTATGTGGTGATTTTTTATTGATGTTTTGGTTTGCATTTTCATGATGATAACCAATGCATAGTGTCATAAACCCACTGGCTCTCTGTAGGTCTTCTTTAAGGTAGTACCTGACCATGTCTCCCTCTCATTTTTCGTGGGTTTACACTTTGTTGATAACTTTTCATAAGGGTTTTTCACATCTAGGTTTTTATAATTTTGTAAGTGCTTGCCACATCTAGGATATTAACTCTTTGTCAGATGAGTGGTAGGAAAATATTTGTTCCTAAACTATGAGGTGTCCTTTTCTCCTGGTTATTATTTACTTCATGGCACAGATAATTAATTAGATATAATTCTATTTGTTTTTCAACTTTATTCAAACACTGTGATTTACAAAGTTGTTCACAATACAGTTGTTTCAAGCACTCAACATTCCAACACTAGTCCCACCACCAATGTGCTCTTACCACCACTAAAACCTATTTTTCAACTCACCCCAAAGCCTGCTCCCCTAGATTTTCATTTGTTTTTTTCTTTGTTTCCTTTTTCTTGACCAAGAGCATTTAATCCTGAAAATGTCTCTAGATTTTATTTACTTTCTGGTTTTCTCTGTTACACAAAATTAGTTTGAGACTGGGAGTATCTTAAATTTCCATAGTAATTCTTTGGTCACCAAGCATGGTGAATGTACATGACAAAGTTACATAGAACGTATTTACTTTATGTATATTATAAGGTCATTATTAATCAATTATATAAATTAACAATTGTCTGTTTTAATTAATCTATATAATTAATGGTTAGCTGACCAATACAATTGGAAAATTAATTTCATTCACTGTAACATAGTACATTTGTTAATCAGATTTGACAATGTTCAGCAAAATAAACATCAACTAAAAACATAACTATATACACAAAGAAATATTACAAAACACCTTTGGAGTTCCATAAGAAAATATGCTGCAGGGACACTAGTGAATAATTATAGCATTCATTCCACTATTTATTAAATTAGAGTGAGTGGAAAACACCACATAGATAAGTATAGTGACCAATAAAGGATTCAGGTATTAAGTGGTTAACATATGCCCACATGTAGCATAAGGCATAGTTGCTTTCCTATCTTGATTCTTTAAAGTGATTTATACAAATTTCCATACAAATATTATAAATGTGGACATTGGTGATCCGTTCAAAAATGTTAATTTGGTTACTGGAAAAATTTTGAGTATGTTCCAAAGTGTTAGGTTATAATTTGGTGGAAGAGCAGCTATACTGTCAAAGACTGCACTCGCAGGGATTTGAGTTAAAATGAAGGGACTAGCAAAGAAAAAAAGAAGTAAAGAAGAGAGAAGGGGATGGGATGAGGTATATAACACAAGCTAAAAACACTAAAAACCTAGAATGTTATGTGCAGTGTGTCTATTAAATGTGGTAGTTAAGTTCGTTTAGGGACCAGAGAGATAGTTGAACAAACTGAGCACATGCATTGTAGTAGGAGTCGCCAATTCAATCTCAGCACCACTGGTCACCTCTTACTATTGGCCTCATTCCCTGACCCCAGAGAGAGAGACAGTAGTTGTCCCAAGTTACTGTTTATATGACCTAAAATAAGCAAAAAAAAGATTAAGTGTCTTTTTAGGTTTCTTATGATGGTTCTCAAGTTACTGAGCTTGCGTAGAAAGATAAACTGGAATTGATAGACGCTCTGTAGTTGTTATGCGTATGTTCCAGTAAGCTGAAACAGATCCATAGTACACAAGTATATAACCTCCACTCCTATTTCACAAGAGATCAGAGACAGTATAAAGGGTTTATTGAATGATGGTGTATCTTGCATAAGTATACTGCAGCTTCTATATGTGGGTGATAATATTTTTCTAATGGATATGTCATCACTATTAAATTTAAGAATAAAATAGCTTGAAGTTTTATTTTTGTAATAAATTGGTTAAGACCTTTGAGAATTTCCACATCCCATGGCTGACTGTCTGCCAAACTACAGGAAAAGGGGAAAAGAATGCATCTTTGTTACCATAGTTACAATGAAGTGCTTTCTTCCCATTAGTTAAAAAACAAAACAAAAACAAAAAGAGAGATAAATTCATCTTCTGGTTTGCATGAACTTGAGATAAAAAGCAATAGGCAGTGCTATATAAATTATAAATCAGATTCATTCTTTCAGAAATGTGTAAAAGGAAGAAAAGGTGTGTATTGCAATAGATAAGGATGGTGACTGAATATGATTGTTTTCCATGCCAAACCAAGCCCATTAGACAAGAATCCTGAGAACTATTAACAAATCACCAAACTCTTGTATTTTTCCCCTTCTTTTTAAAGAGTTTTTACAGCCACAGATCTGTTAATGAGTGGCAGCAAGATCAGATGGTTATTGCTAAACTGCCCACCTTATTGTCATGACAACGTGATATGTCTCCTGAGGTCGGATGATGCCTAACAATACTCCAACTCATGTAAATCAGCTTTCCATTGTACATTTTAAGCTTCTGTGACTTCTTCAATAGAAGTTAATCATTATTTAATGGATGTTGAGACGGTCACTTCACCTAGTGCCCCCTAATATAATATAGTGTAAAAGTAAAAACATGTTTCTGTATTGGGTGTCCCTATATTTAACCCACAGTTATTGATTCAACATACTAGCCTCTTCTCTCATTACTCTCCTTCTTTTGATTTGAGCACACACACATAAACACACACATGTGTGCATGTACATACATACTTACCTACCAGACACTACATTTAGTAACAGGAAAACTGATGACTTACTATTAGCTGGAAGCTCTTTTTTTTTTAATTTTTTTATACCACAGAAACATACATTAAAAGGTGTTTTGTTCTTGTAAACAGTATACCAGCACCCATCTCCACCAGTGCCCCATTCCACCACCATACCCACCCCCCAGCCCACCCCCATCTGCCTTAATCAGGTACCCCAGTTTCTCTCTTTCTCTCTCTTCTCTTCTCTCATCTCTTCCCTTGGCTGCCCTAGTTTTTTTTTTTTAATTTTTTTTATACCACATGAAAAACAGGAATATTGTTTTAATCAATACCAGCCCCCCCTCCACCAGTCCCCTTTCCACCACCAATTACCCCACCCCTCCTGCCCACCCCACTCCTTAATAGCAGTACCCCAGTTTCCTCTCTTTCTCTCTCTTCTCTCTCTCTTCTCTGCATCTCTCTCCTCTTATTTTCACATTGTGGCTAGCCCTCGGTTTTAGTTTATCACTTAAGTCTCTTTTGTATTTCATGGTGAGTCTTAATCTCATTACATTTCCCTTTGTAAAAACTAACGGTTAGGCTCTTCATATTCCTAAATCAAACATCCTGTAATTGACATAGGATTGCGCAGAACGAGAAACGGTCGTAAAAACACTGTTTCTGATGCATCTTCTATATCTTCCTTCTCTACATTCCCGTCCCATGTCCCTCCATTCAGTAATTTCATTGTCATCTTTCTCAGCCGCATGTTTCCATAGTGTGTGAACCACAGTTTCTTGCCGTCCTCTGTTCCCGGGCTTTAGGTTGTTTCCAGATTATTAGAATAGTGTACTGTGTTTCTGTATGTGTTTTTCGGTTCTCGGGTATATTCCCAGGAGTGCTATTGCTGTCAAATGGGGCTCAAATCTAGTTTTCGGGGATCCCATATTGTTTTCCCAAAGGGCTGGGCCGTCGGCCTCCCACCAACAGTGGATCAGTCCCTTTTCCCCACCCACGCCAGCACTGGTTGTTCTTTGTTTTGGATGTGTGCCAGTCTCTGTGGTGTGAGATGGTACCTCATTGTTGTTTTGATTTTATCTCCTGATGTTAAGATGAAGAACACTTTTTGCCTTTTGGCCATTCATTTCTTCTTTTTGGAAGCTTCTGTTCATTTCTTCTCCCCTTTTTTGATGGGGTTGGCTGTTTTCTTGTGGAGTGCTACCAGTGCCTGATATATCCTATATTACCCCTTGTCATGGTATTGGGTGAATATCCTTTCCCACTTGTGGATTGTCTTTGTATCTTGGTCACCGTTTCTTTTGGGGCAGAAGCTTTTTAGTTTTATATAATCCCATTGTTTATCTTTGCTAGCTGGAAGCTCTTTTTCGTCATATCACTACATCTCTCTATTTCATATATTCTGTGTCATTTTATTAATAATATTATAGGACTGAACATGTGATTTATCCTGGTTTTCCATTACATTGCATGGACTATTGAAGTACCATAATTTCAATAGTCCATTGAATCATTGAAGTACCATTGAAGTATCCTTGAAGTACCATGATTCAGACACTGTAGATGATAATTGCATGCATATATTGTCCCAGTACCACACTCAGCACAGAGTTTCTGCTTCCCAACGACCTACCCTTCACCACCGAGATAAGCTCATCAATCAACTCTTTAGTTCCAGTGCCTTCATAAGCCTTCTTTCCTTGATAAAATTTCAGGTGCCAATATTGTGGACACTAGCCATATCACTATTCTAATTATAATTTGTGTAAATAATTTGTTTTAAAAATTAGTTTATCAGTCACTTTAAATACACTTGCCATGGGACCAGAGTTATAGTCCAGTGGGTAGAGCATTTGCTTTGCATGTGGCCAACCTGGGTTCTAACCCTGGCATCCATTTGATCTCCCAAGTACCACCAGGAGTAATTCCTCAGTGCAGAACCAGGAGTCACCCCCTGAGCATTACCAGGTATGACCCAAAAAGGCAAAAAAATAAAATAAATACACTTGCCATGTCCATTAGTCATGTGAAGCTGACAACTATGTATTGAATATATCTGAGATAGAATATTTCCATTACTTCAGAAATTTTAGGTGTATATTTCTGATCTATGCACTTCGTATACAGCTTTTCCTTAGAAATGACTGAATTTGAAAAACCCTCAATCCCAAGCCATATTTATTTTGCAATATAGCAGGATAATTCACATGTACATTAAAGTGTGTAAAGCAAAGACACATCTAGTTAATAATTATAGTACTCAATCTTTGAATGATGGAAATAATTTCGTTTACTTTTTATGCTGGAATAAAAAAGCCCTAAAATTTCAGGTAGTTCAGCTATAGATAAGCATCACATACTAAAAATTCTTATTTCCTTCTTAACATCATATTTTAGAGGGAGAATAGATGAAGGATCAGACTATGTAAAACATACTGATGATATATGACTGAATGAAATATTTTACATTTTCAGCCATGGTTTCAGGGTAACTTATTTATCAAAATATATTAGCGTGTCTCCATAATCCCTATCTGCCATTTCTCAGCACTTTATTTTAGTGCTGACAGTCTCACACTGATGTTTCCAGGTGCCTCAACAGAAACACGAAATGATTTATTCAAAGGTATTTGTGGGAAGTTAGTCATGGGGAATTTAAGTTTGATTGAACGGATCACTGCAGGGTATATAATTTTCTTCCTCTTCTTGGACCTTTAGGAAAAAACAGACATGTCAGGGAAATTTTCTCTTTCTTTGAAAATATTATAGATATTAATCTTTAATGCTTTGTGGTAGAAATATTTTGCTAAGCTGAAGGACCTGTCCTGAGATAAAGACTGTTAAGGGAAAATCCTTGATACTTATCTGTAATGATATTATCACCGTGGCTAATGGAATGCTGTAGTTATAGATTTTTTAAAAAATCAATTTTGGGTTTTCATGCCACTTCATTCATCTCTTTCACTTGGATGAGTGTCCCGGGTGTATCGGTGTCATCAGAGTTTCAAGGGGACAGACTATTTCCTGTATTTCAAGGAAAGGTCTCCAGATTTGATTGCGTATATGTGCTGGCTTGAATGTGAGTATAACTTTTGCCCTTCCCTAGAAAGTAAAACTTTTGTCTGGATAATATCCTTCTCCTAGCCTGAGCTGGAGAGGTAAGAGGTACACAGCTACACATTGCTGACAGATCTATTGAGTAAGGGCACTTAAACAATATATTTAAATATTTAACATATTTAAATATATATCACAATAAATATATATAAATTACAATACATATATATTACAATATAACCTATATAGATATATAGATATATAGATATATAGATATATAGATATATAGATATATAGATATATAGATATATAGATATATAGATATATATACATATATACATATAGATATCTGTTTGGAAATGATTTTCATTAAACCACAAATATTTCAGATGATTTGAGACTTAGCTCCACTATTCTCTAACCATATATTAGTCATGCGATTTAAACTATTATGCAATTGTTTCCTCTGACATAACATAAAAGATAAATATAACATAATACTTCTAGTACCTTCTCCTAGTGTTGTTATGGGATTTTTATAAGCTTTACATGGTTTAATAAACATTTGGAATAGTGCTGGTATTGCTATGACTTGGGTTATACCCACATTAAATACATGTAACTAAGAAGACAAACCTTCGTAGTTAGTTGTAATACCTAAATAAACTTTGAGGTATTTGCTAACTTAGCCTTTTCTTTTTTTTTTTGCTTTTTGGGTCACACCCGGCGACGCTCAGGGGTTACCTCCTGGCTCTGTACTCAGGGAATTACTCCTGGCGGTGCTCAGGGGACCATATGGGATGCCGGGGATTGAACCCGGCCCAGCACAGTCTGGCCGCGTGTAAGGCAAACGCCCTACCCGCTGGGCTATCACTCCTGCCCCACTAACTTAGCACGTTTTAAATAACTTAATTTTTAACATTTTAAATAAGTGAAAAGAAGCATTAAAACACAAATATCCACTTATTCTCTAAAAGGGCCAGCAAACTGTGTACTGTTCAGTAATTAGAGATCTATCATAAACTGTCATGCTATAAAGAGATTAAGTTCTCAATCTGCTCCCATTTGAAAATTAAATAGAACACACAGATATTCTGATAAAATGAAGTCTTACTTCAACTTAACCTTACCTGTTTCTTTTGTTATTGTCTTCTTTGTTTGATGCCTAATTTCTTGCCTAAGTTCCATTTTCTTGTTTCTCCTTAGAAATGATCACACAGGGTAGGACAGAGTCTCTTCCCGTCTTTTCTGACTCAAAGCTCTCAGATGGCATGTATGATTCAGAACTGCTCTAATCTGAATACCTGATGGAGTTACTTGCCATCTACTCTTTAGTCCCCCTTCTTTCTTTCTTCAGTTAATGAAAAATATAAATATTTTTTTAACAGAAATATATTCTTCATGTCCAGGAGAACATTTTTCCACATTTGGGCAAATTATCATAGTTCCAAGTTAGTTCCTGTAAGTGTCCCTTCATGGAAAGAAAATGAAATGTTTTCCATTTTAATGACATTGTATCCAATATTAGCAGAGTTGCAGTTGATTACCAGTACAATGGAATATATCCAACAGTACATAACTATATTATTATCTGAAGCTTGAGTGACAAATTTATGAGCTAAATTTCTCTCATAGAAGAGACTATAGGATATCCACTTTTCTTTCATTTTTAGTAAGTGGGATGGGTCTTTTTTATGACAAAACAGTCAATATTCCTTATTGTGGATGGGGAATTTTGTGAAAACTGCTTTCTATTGGACATTTTGTGACTACTGAACTGCACAAACATTTTTGTTAATAAATTTATAGTGAAAAAATATACAACAACTATCAAATAACTCTAATTATAAGTTTTTGGATGAGTAGAATTTTAATAGCAGGAAAATAAAATCCAATCTTTTGAAACATATAGTTAGTGGTAACCTTAAATATATTGAGATAATCTTTTGGTTGTGTACTGAACTGTGTTAAGCCTTGAAATTTAAGTGAATGTAAAATACATAGAATACCTTCCAGGAATTAGATTATGGGTGGGGAGTCTGACAATAAGTGTGATTACAGAGGAAAGATACTAATGGTGTAACGTAGAAAATAATGAATGTTTGAGATGACCTAAGAACATACACCTAAGGAAACAAATTTATAACAGTTTAGGGAAAGACTTCTCTCTGGGACTTAAAGATGCACAGAAAAGTAGAAACAAAGGGCCAAAGGCAACTTGGTGGAAATTGACCCACACAATTATATGAGTGTAAGAAACGGAGACTGAACAGCTGTTAGATCTTTTGGGAAGGGAGGTGGGTACACTGGTGAAAATTGGAATTCTACAATGTGAAACCAGCATTAACATTATTGAAAATCATAACTTCACTTTTTTAAAGAACTATTTGAAAACTAAGAATCAAAGGTATATAAAGTAAGGGTCTGATGTTGCCTCATGAAGGATAAAGAAAGTCTATGTTAAGGTGTGGTTAAGTGTAGTGAACCTCTGAAAGCAAAATTCAGGAAAAATTTGAGAATGATTGAAAAGATTTGCTTTAGGGAAAAGAAAAGCTATGATAGATTTTAAACTGAGAGTGACTTGGTAAAATATTCACCTGTCTTCCTATTGTTCGATTTGCTTGAGCAGGCACCAGTAACAACTCCTTTCATTGGGAATGAGGTCCATTATTGTTACTGTTTTTGGCATATCAAATACATCATGGGTAGTTTGCCAGGCTCTCCCATGGCACTAGGTTCATTCCAGGGGCCTAGTCTTTTTTTTATGCCAGACCATCAACCATTCAGGGCCCATGGGGCAGAGCCATGGGGTGTAGACAAGCCTGTCTCCTGTCTGCCACTTGCTGACACAGCTGGGCAACACAGCCTCACCTGCAACACCTTGAGTGGCAAATTGTTTGGTTGAAAACATGAACCTGTGAACTATAGAAAAATAAAGGAAAATTTGAGCAATCAGTGGGGAAATAAATGAAGCAAGAAATGATGCTGACTTTGGCTAGAGAACACAGAAGAGAAAAGTGAAAATATTTGATTGCTCCCTCCAGAGACTAAGTTTAGGGATGATGAAATTGTGAGATATTGAGTGGAATAATATTTTGTACCTAGTTATGTTTAACATCAGGTTTTCGCTTTTGTCTTTCTTTATGTCTTTTCTTTGTATTATTTGTGTACTTGGGAGTACCAGGAAAATATTCTTTGTTTTATACTCAGGCATTACTTCTAATCAGTAACCAGGATTGAACCAAGACTGTCCAATGAGCAAAGCAAGTGCCTTTATTCCTTTATTATCTTTCTGATTTCATGTCCTTTGTCTCTTCACTTTTTCCAAAAAAAACAAAAACTTCCACAATATCTGTTTTGTCTTTGTCAGTCCTTTAGACAAGTCATATTCTTCAAAAAAAGTTTCTAAAATGGGTAGAGAAATGAGGGCATTCACTGAAATAAATTCTAACCTTTCAAAATGAAAAGCAGTTTGGTTGGGGGAGCAATATTTAAAACTTCCTTTAAGTGGGGCCGGAGCGATAGCCCAGCGGGTAGAGCATTTGCGTTATACGCAGTCCGCCTGTGCTGGCCTGGGTTCGATCCCGGCATCCCATTTGGTCCCCTGAGCACCGCCAGGAGTAATTCCTGCGTGCAGATCCAGGACAAAAAAACCCTGAGCATTGCCAGGTGTGACCCAAAAAAGAAAAAAAAAAAACTGGCTTTAAGGTTTGTAAATTTTGAGGTTCTTTTGACACATCAAAATGGAAAACAAAGCAATAACAGGAAGCTACAGAAATAGCAGCTGAAAGAAACGTGTGAATGGATTGCATCATGCATGCTCTTCTTCATTGGTGTATAACTAATTCAAGAGGGCTTTTTTTTTTTTTTTAATTTGGCCTTTTGGGCTATACCTGGTAGTTCTCAGGGATTACTTCTGACCCTATGTGCAGAAATAATTCCTGCCAGTGTGTGAGGGACCGTATGGGATGCCAGGAATCAAACCTGGGTCAGAAGTGTGCACGGCAAACACCTTATTTGCCGTACTGTCTCTCAGCTCCAGGTATAATTTTGTACAATTAATATATATTTAACTCAATACATACTATTGTAAAATGACTTATGCATGATTCAGAAATAACTTCATGGGAGGAGACTAAGAAGAGAACTTCCACTGGTTATTCATCAATAACCATGGAAAACAAATTTGTCAGTAACTATTTGTCATCAAAACGAGAAGTAGATGCATACTTAAGTTCTAAATATTCAGGAATCCAGAATGCTTCTAGTGATAAGACACTCTAGAATATATATTAATGAGGCATGCTTTCCATCACAGTGAAT
The DNA here is from genome assembly GCA_021461705.1 of Cryptotis parvus. Taxonomy (NCBI): domain Eukaryota; kingdom Metazoa; phylum Chordata; class Mammalia; order Eulipotyphla; family Soricidae; genus Cryptotis; species Cryptotis parvus. The sequence goes on from JAJIBD010006222.1 coordinate 53,729, forward strand.
CGAACACTTTCTGGAATCTTTTTTTACTTCATTGCATCATGAGCTTCAATCCCATATTTGGAGAAATAAAAACTCAGTCATTTCGCTGCTTAGTGAAATTAGAAAGAAAAGGACAGATATAGAATGACTGCATTCATTTGTGTCACACACATATAATGAGACTAATATCTAAAGCTAGTTAAAACAGGACCCAGGAGGACATGTAAAGGGTAGAAATCTACCACAAATTTGAGGGTGGGGGAGCTTGGTAGGATAGAGAAGGGATCAGATTGCCAGTAATAGTTGGAAATGGTAAACATGATGCTAGAGCTGAGTATTGAAAATAGACAAAGATATACGCATAGTAGCCCCTCAGTGCATATATTGCAAACGAGTGTGCAAAAGAGAGAGAGAGGGAGAGAGAAAGAAGCAAAGCGCCTTCCATAGAAGCAGGTGGGTTGTGGGGCAATGGAGCAAAACCAGGGTAATTAGTAATGGAAAAATATACTGGTGGAGGGATGGGTGTTGCATCAGTGTATGACTGAAATCCAATCATGAACAGCTTTGGCCATGTCTATCTCATGGACAAATGAGATAGACACCAGATAGACAAATGAGATGGACAAATGAGATAGATGTGTTATATAATAAAATTATTTAAAAAAAAAACCTATTGGCCCAAAGAAAAGTTACTTTGTAATAAACGTTAAACCCTCTCCCAATTGAAACATGCTTGGGGACTTGGCTATAAGGAAAGGAGAAAGGGTGCAAATTGCTGCTGTGTGGATGGATTTGGAGAGTATCATTGTAAGTGAAGTTTGTCAGAAGGAGTGGGGCAGACACAAAACTATCTGTCTCAAATGCAGGATACAAAGACTTAGGAAGAAAAGAGCACATCTCAAAGGGGATGAGTAGGAAGCTTGTCACAGAGTTTGTTGCAAGAGAGACGCTGAGACAACTGTAGAGAGATGGACTCTCTGGGAGAGGGTGTAGGAAGTTTTATGTATAAAACTATACCTATAACACTTTATAAAACATCGAATGTAAAATAATATATATCAATATCATATTTTATATGCTAAATAATATATATTATGATGTATATATTATCTCTCATATATATATACATATATGACACCTATAGTTTTTTAATGCCTTTCCAACTCCTCAAGTTTTTTTCCAGTCTCTTTTGCATTGTCCTGCCTTAGATCATCAGAAGCATCATGCTGTACATCATTACAAACATCTTGTGGCACGTGACACATCAAGATTTTGTTGGTCTGATATATGTTTCACTTGACTACAAATTCTCTAATGCCAGCATCTTGCTTTGTTAGAATCAAAACATTTGCTTTTTAACAAATAGAATCACTGTTTGTTAAAAAGTGAGCACCTTTTCCAGATTAATTAGAATGAAAAAATTGCTAATTTCAAAGATGAAACATCACTAACAAAGCAACTAGAAGAAAAGATAAACATATGGGACTACATGAAACTAAAAGCTTCTGCACCTCAAAAGAAACAGTGACTAAGATACAAAAGCAGTCCACAGAATGGGAAAGAATATTTACCCAATACCCATCTGATAAGGGGTTAATATCCAGGATATATCAGGCACTGGTAGAACTTTACAAGAAGAAAACAAACAACCCCATCAAAAAATGGGGAGAAGAAATGAACAGAAACTTCAGCAAGGAAGAAATTCAAATGGCAAAAAAACATGAAAAAATGCTCATCATCACTAATCATCAGAGAGATGCAAATCAAAACAACAATCAGATACCACTTTAAACCACAGAGACTGGCACATATTCAAAAGAGCAAGAACAACAAGTGCTGAGTTGGGTATGGGGAAAAGGGAACACTCATCCATTGTTGGTGGGAATGCCGGCTGGTACAGCCTTTCTGGAAAACAATATGGACATTCCTCCAAAGACTAGAAATTGAACTCCCATTTGACCCAGCCATACCACTCCTGGGAATCTACTCTGGGAAACCAAAAATACGCAGCGGAAACACCATCCCTACTTTTATGTTCATAGCAGCATTATTCACAATAGCCAGAATCTGGAAGCAACCAGAGTGCCCGAAAATCGATGACTGGATAAAAAAGCTTTGGTACATCTACACAATGGAATACTATGCAGCGGTTAGGAAAAATGAAGTTATAAAATTTGCCTACAAATGGATGGACATGGAGAAGATTATGTTGAGCGAAATTAGCCAGAAGGAGAGAGACAGATACAGAATGACTGCATTTATCTGCATAACATAAATATATAGGTACATTTTATGATACCAATATCCAAGGTCAAGTGAAACATATATCAGGAGGTCTTGTCAAAGGTGGAAATTATCACAAACGTGTGGGAGTCAGAGGCTAGGTAAGACAGAAAATGGAACAGTGTGCTAACAATTGTGAGGGTACTAATGCCAACCTAGAACTGAGCATTAAATACAGGCAAAAGATACACATGACAACCCTTTAATGTATGTTCTGTAATCCATAGTCTGGAGGGAAGGAAAAGAGAAAGAGAGAAAGGGAAAGAAATAAAGAACCTGCCATGGAGGAGGGCTGGGGGAGGGGGAGGGGCCGGGAGCGTTGGTGGTGGGAGATGGGCACTGGTGGCGGGATGGGTGCTGCAACACTGTATGACCAAAACCCAAATATGAACTTTTTAATTGTATATCTTTGTAATTGTAAAAATAAAAAATTTTTAAAAAAAAGAAAATTCCCTTTAATAATCAAAGTGAAATAGAAAATGAAGAAATCATAATTAATTAATGTTAAATTTACTCACATCATGAACAAACAAAATACCTTTCTTCAATCTGTGTTAGTTGTAGATGCCAATAGGAGTCTCGTGACACAGGATATAATCACTCTCATTGGACAAATGCATTGGGATTTTGTGTGATAAAGGATCTGCTAGAAACTGAGTGGAGGTAGATTTAATGGCTTGGATGGTGTATTTTTCTTGGTAATTACATAGCAGTTGACTTCACTGCTTCAATGCATGTTTCAAAAATACTAATATCTTTTGTTTTTTATCATTGTGTCACACGCAGCAATGCTCAGGGGTTGCTCCTATCTCTGCACTCAGGTATTACACCTGGCAGTGCTATGTGATGTTGGAGATTGAACCTGCTGTTCAATTTGTAAGCTATTTGTAAGACAAATAGCCTACATACTGGACTATTGTCCAAGCCCCACTAATGTCCTTTTGAAAGTGAACTGTATGCCACATAAAGCACCACTTTGCCATTTAGTAGTTTAAGTAGAAATTTTTTGTATCAAGTTAACTATTGTTCATATCAGCAAATCTAGAAGTCATTTGAGCATACTTCATGCCTTTTTAAAAGCTTATAATTTCAAAAACATAAAATATATAGACTCTGGTATCTGCCAATCTGAATCCAAATTCCTAGCTGAATATGAAACTTTACTGTGCATCTATTATTTTTTACCCTATCAAAACAGGTTAATGCTAGTAACAATTCTACTTGATCCATTTGTAAATATTAAAATAATTTAGATGTGTGAAGTGTGTCTGCCAAATATAAATTACTGTACCTGGATTTAGTTAGTGGGTGAGACACAATATTCTATTATTATAGCAGTGCAGTGGCAGAAGAATGATTTTATACAGGAGGTGTTGCAGGTGTGGCTGCATTGCCCGGCTGTATTGGCAGGTGGCAGACAGGAGACAGGCTTGTCCACACCGGGGCTCTGACCTGTGGGTCCTGGTTGGTTGATGTTCTGACATAGAAAAGACTGGGCCCCCTGGTGTGAACCCAGAGCCACAGCAGAGCCTAGAAAGCTACCCGTGGTGTATTCAGTATGCCTAAAACAGTAACAATAATGGACCTCATTCCCAACGAATGGAGACATTACTGGTGCCCGCCGACCAAATCGATGAACAGTGGGAAGACTAGTGACAAGTGACAAGGATTAATTTATGAAAAATAATGCTAAGTCAGTGTTTTAAAAGATGTAGAGGAATCTGACTAAATCTCGTAGGAGATGCTTGCCAACCAGATACAATTTATGGAATCACCCACCCCTGCAGCTTAAAACTCTGGGGCACCCTTGGGAGGTATGTTGAGTACCCACCCAGCTTAAGTTGCCTTAGCTGAGCTCACACCTCATCACTGCAGCCACACCAAGGGCTCAACTCCACATCTTCATGAATATTCTCTGTAGAGATGCAAATCTGCAAATAATTTCAGCTACCCTGTGACCAAGCTGAGAACTCTGTTGCTTTTTAGAATCAGGGTGGGTAGCCTCCAAATTCCCCCATATTTTCTGATGCCCAGGCAACCGCACCCATCTTCCACAGCTACCACCATGTAGATTCATTAGCCCAAACTATGGACCCTAAAATCTCTGAAACTTTGATCTAAAGTCTCTATATATGGCTCTACAACACTTCCTAAAGCAACTGACATGCATAATAAATTTTTAGACAAGGACTTAAAGACTCTGAAATCAGTTATAGCAATTTTAACATAAATTGATTGTTATAATATTGACTTTAATACTGGAACATTTTTATCTATTCAAGTTTAATTTTAGAATTATATCAACAGTTATGGCTGGATGTTTACTGTATCACTGTATCACTGTCTTCCCGTTCATCATCGATTTGCTCGAGCGGGCCCCAGTAACATCTCCATATGTCCTGTCTCATGCTAGTAGAGCCCAAGGCATCTGCTTGCTCCAGGAACATAAAGAGCCTCAATCCATTCCGGAATGAGGTCTATAATTGTTACTGGTATTTGGCATATATATCAAGTACAACACAGGTAGCTTGCCAGGCTCTGCCGTGCAGGTAGCATACTCTTGTAGGCATCTCTAAGTCCAGCATTTATTGATGAACCGGGCGCTGATAGGCTGGTCTACTGGGTGGATGTCTGACGAGAGAGAAGTCCGGATGTGGAAAATGGAGGCCCTCATGGAGTGGGGGGGGTTGTCTGACTTGTTGCTAGGCTCTGCTGGGGTGGTGGGCCAGGGCTAGAACCCACCATCCATCCCGGGCGCCTCGTGAGCAGCTGGTCACAGGGAGAGCCAGTAGCAGCTCTGCCCCCATGTCTGCGAGTCTCGCAGACATGGGATGTTTACATTAAAATAAATTTTTAAAAAAAGAAAAAGTGTTCAGAATTTACTAAGTGAAAAACAGTGAAAAGAGCAGTCAAACACAGGTAACAGCATCTTCAAATTTGTCATAACACAGTTCTGAAATGATTTTATATTTAGATGATGATAAAGTAACAGACACATGCAGTCTTTTTGTGGTCATGTTGTGCTTTCAGTTTTGAAGAACTTGAGAGATTTATGATGAAAGGATAGTCTTTAATTTGTGATTGTTTTAATATAGGATTTACATTATAATGCATCTTGGATTAATTTATTTGGCCTTTTCTTTGTCCAGATATAATTTCACTCAGTAGTTAACACTTGTTTTCAACACCATGTTTTTAGGAGCAATCCCCACCCATGGAATGTCTGTTCTGAAGTTAAAATTCAAGAGTTTCTTTCTGTTTAGTTTGGTCTGTTCCATTACATCATTTCCTTTATTCTACATATAGTGAAATATTCTGCACTTGATTTTTTTTTCACTCTGATTTACTTCACTTAGCACAGTTCCTCTCAGTTTTATTCATATTGTCACAAAAGGCAAAACTTTATCTCCCTGCCCCCTTGTAGTTTAGTATCCCATAGTGTGTATATACTAAATTGTGTATATCCCACTCGCCTGCCCTGGGCAACTTAGGTTGTTTCTATATGTTAGCTACTGGACATAGAGTTTCAAGGAATGCAGGTATGCATATATATCTTCAAGATGATAGTTTTGCTTTACATGGTGTTTTGAGTCTTGGAGCCACCCTCTGTGATGCTTGTAGCTTGACTACAGGTACTGTGCTCAGGATCACTACTGATATGCTTGATAGAACATGGAGAGTGTCAGGAATGAACCTGAACTGGCTGTATGCAGAACAAGTGCCTTAATCCACCCCTGTAGTACTGCTCAGGTCCTACTCAGTGTTTTAGTTCTGCTCAGGTCCTACTTAGTGTTTTATCAGGATCAGTTAGAAGGCTCTGCATATCTAAACTGGCCCTTGTCCATCTGCCTGAATTCCATTAACTGTCTTCTGATGTGTGTTAGCTTCAGTTGGAAGAAATTGGCTTAAACCCATCTCTCAATTTCCAACATTTTTGTGCAGAATGTTTTTATAGCAGAGAAAGCCCGAAAAACCTATGGGTCCTAGGTTGGAACTGTCTGTCCAAAGATCAAAGAAAATTCTCTGACCTAGGACATTCAGAGTTACCTCATCACTGTATCACTGTCTTCCTGTTCCATCATCGATTTGCTCGAGCGGGCACCAGTAGCATCTCCATATGTCCTGTCTCATGCTAGTAGAGCCCAAGTGCATCTGCTTGCTCCAGGAACATAAAGAGCCTCAAACCATTCCATCATGTCATGGGAATGAGGTCTATAATTGTTACTGGTATTTGGCATATCAAATACGACACGGGTAGCATGCCAGGCTCTGCCATGTGGGTGGCATACATTTGTAGTCACCTCTGATCTCCAGCATTTACTGATGAACAGCAAGTGGCCGCATGAGCCAGGCTGTGATAAGGCTCTTCTGCTGGGTGGAGTTCTGATGAGAGGGAAGTCCAGATGTGGAAAATGTTGGCGCCCATGGAGTGGGGAGTCATCTAACTTCTTGTGAGGCTCTGGGCTGGATTGGAAAAAACTGCTGCAGGGTGGGTGTCGATGATCTGGCTGTCTGCCAGGTGGAGTTCTGATGAGAGGGAAGTCTGGATGTGGAAAATGGCGGCCATCATGGAGCGGGGTGGGTCGTCTGGCTTGTTGTGAGGCTCTGCTGGGGTGGCGGGCAAGGGCTAGAACCCACTATCCCTCCCCGGTGCCTCGTGAGTGGCTGGCCACAGGGAGAGCAAGTAGCAGCTCTGCCCCATGTCTGTAAGTCTCTAACAGTCTCTAAGAATTACCTCATACTCAATAAAATAATATTTAAAATAATAATAATGATGATGATGATGATGATGATAATAATAATAATAAAGAATCAAGGGATATACAGAAAGTCTCTTACTGTTTCTTTCTCCACACCGTTTATCAGAACAGCAGGAATATGGGGTTTCTCTCAGGATTATGTCAAGAGTATAAATAGAATATGTCTGTGGGTAGATGCTGGGGGAGAAGGGGAAAATTTTTATTAAGTTCTCTCAGGTAGTTTTGACATTAAATACATAGTAGAAACCAAATCTTCTGTCTGATTCATTTAACCTTGCATTTGTAATAATATGTTGTTAGATATTAATGCAACAACACCAAGTAACCTGACATTTCAACTTTCCGCATATAATGATTACTGGAACATTAGATAATCAGAGACTCTCCTTTGCTGCAGTGCTTTCCAAAAATGATGCAAGTAGCTTCTGAGTCATGTTAAATTAAATCAGTGAATTATTCACTTTGCATCTAGCCATGTTCACAAGTGTGACATGAAGTCATGCTGGTTTTATAAACTGTTAAGTGACACACTACAAGTGTTTTAATAGTGACCTTTTTATCTTTCGGACTCTTAGATGACTAAGATGCTTGAAACAGAAGTACTTGAGAATTCAATATCATTTTAATTTTTTTGTTTATTTTTTATTATACCACCATGATATATACAATTACAAAGATGTTCATGTTTAGGTTTCAGTCATACAGTTTTCCAGCACCCATCCCTCCACCAGTGTCCATTCCCACCACCAATGTCATTTGATTCCCTCCCCAATCCCCGGCCTGCCTCTGTGGTAGGCACTTTGACTCTCTCTCTCTCTCTCTCTCTCTCTCTCTCTCTCTCTCTCTCTCTCTCTCTGATTCTCTCTCTGTTTCTCTCTGTTTCTCTCTCTTTTTTCTCTTACACATTATGGCTTGCAAAACATACATTTAGAGGTCATCATTTATATCCCTTTGTCTATATTCAATGCTCAGTTCTAGGGTGGTATTATCATTTCCAACAATTATTAGCACACTGGTCCCTTCTCTGTCTTACCTAACTTCTGACTACCACTCACTTGTGATAATTTTCACCCACAGACAGGTACTCCCAATCCATGCTTTGCCTGGTCTTTGATATTAGTATCATACTATTTTTTGTCCTGAAAATGAATGCGGCCATTATATATCTGTCCTTTTCCCTCTGCCTCATTTCAAATAATTCGATGTTTTTTATTTTGTTTTTTGTTTTATTTCATTTTGGTTCTTGAGGAGTCACACAAAAGTAGTGCCTAGGTCTTGCTGCTGGCTCTTTGCTGAGAGATAATTCTAGTCAAGATCATTGGACCATATGCGGGGCCAGGAACAAAACAGGCTTCTTGGCTTCATGCAAAACAAATGCCTTGCCGGCTGTATTATATCACTGTTCCCATCTTTTTTCCCTTTTGTTTTTTGAGAATAAAATATATTTTGTCTCTATATTACTTAGCACATTGTCAGGTATTATTACTTTTCAAACTAATAATATATACATAAATAAAAGAAAGCCTGCTTGCAGCACAAACTGAGAAATATTGCATTTCCAGTAAAATCTAAACTAAGTCCTCTGAAGCATTGTTGGGATTGTAGAACTCTGAAGAGGAATTGAGTGTGAAATCAAATGCAAAGTGCAGACTCAGGATGGGTTTAGCCAAAGGGAGAGTGCAAAAGACATGCAGGATGAAGACAGATACACCACTGAAATCTGATTTAAAGCATGGAAATGGATGCTGGCTTTGCAGCACTGATTAAGGGAAGATCCATAGATTAAGGAAAATAAAGGGGCATATAGGACGACTGTCAGTGACCTGAATTGTAATAGTGACATTGTGGCTGGCATTAGAGGAGGCAAGCTCAAACTTTAAGAAAATTTGGTGTCAGTTTTAGGGATCTGTCAGAATTTAGCGGCATCGGGGCACAGTGGGAGGAGGTGTCCTTATAGTTTCCATGCTAACTACTAAATTAATTTCTGTCATTGTACTCTATAAAACTCTTGGCATCAAGTTACTTTCCGTGGCTTCACAAATTCCCCAGAGTGCTGAAAATATGATAATTAACAGCTTGTTAATCATATCGCACCAAATTCTGTGTTTAATGCCGTGTTTCCTATTACCCCCACAACAGCCTTGTAGTTGAATATAACTGTCATCAGATTGCAAACAAAGGAAGTGAAGCTCAAAACATAAATTTACCTATATAAATTTGTACTAGTAAGTAAATAGCAAACAAGAGATTCAATAATCATTTCCTTCATCCTCCTTGGTTCCTTGAATTGCTAACAGAAATGATGGGAACAGGGACATCATGTAAATAAAAAGATTACTTGCAGGGTTCAGTTCGGGAGACTGAGTTAGAAGAGAATACTGGAAGGACTCCATGAGGTGGGCACAGCCATAAGACAAAGTTGATCTGCTGAACAGCCAACGAGAGATTCTGAAAAGTGCAAGTAGCTTATCATTGTTCATTCAGACCATGCTTAAATACCTAGTATGTTTTATATGAGTCAGACTGCAGGACCTTGCATAGTTTCCTCAGGGTCTTCTCAGGAAGAAGCCAACAAATGCTGGGGACCCCTACATGTAGCACAGCTTGGTAATTGAAGAGAACAATGCCCAGTCAGTTATAGTTGCTTTAACATATACCAAGTAAACCTAAAACAATTAAACTTGTATTTTAGGAAAAGATGCAATGATTACATATTCAAGTCTTACACGACTTACCTTGTTAAATTTCCATTTGAATTATCTTTCGACTTTTCCTGGAAGATAAAGAAAAGTGCTTTCTTAAAAAAAACCCTTCTCTAGAAGTAGCAGTCCTTTACTGAAAACTCTTGAGCTATAACAATTTTATATGTAATGGATCCTACTGAAATCTTTTTTAACATCTTTTCTTTCTTTTTTTTATATGTTCCCTCAAAGCCATGTCCTACAGCGTTGAGTATAGAACTCAGTACTATAGTTCCCCCTTGCATATGTGAGATGCAAGATTCCATCTCCAGATCTAGGAGAGCACTCAAAAACTTCTCTTTCTGCTGAGTTCAATTCTTGGGAGAAGGGCTTGGGTCTTCTGGAATAATCAAGGAGTTATCCCTGGTTCTAAACTCAGGGTTCACTCCTGCAGGTGCTGGGCAAGTGGAGCATATGTAGTGCTTTGTATCAAACCTGGGTCTGCCACATGCAAGACAAGTAGATTGTCAGCTGTATAACTGGTCCATGTGCCAATCCCATTATTCATTTATTTCAATGTACTTACATTTTATTGAGGTATCTGATTTATTATATTATTATGTTGTTTATGCAAACATCATGCCAGTACTACACCCATCCCTAGAGTATCTGCTTCTCTTCTCCAGTGTTGCAAGGTCCCCTTCCAACAACCTACGCATTCCTACAAAGGAAGCATGTAAACTCAGTTCTGCAGACAAAATATATATTTATATGCTTTGGGCTGTTTGTTATTCTCTTATTATGTTTTTAGTACCCCACACAGAAGAGAATTTTTTGTTTTATTGTGAAGGTGGTGACACCTACAGATACATTGATACATAAAGTTAAGTGCCTGAAATGATCACGATCACGATCACGATCTTCCCGTTGATCATCTATTTGATAGAGCGGGCACCAATAATATCTCCATATGTCCTGTCTCATGCCAGTAGAGCCAGGGGCATCAGAATTTTAAATTATTAGGTATTCCTTTTATATAGGCATAGATTTTTAAATTTATCTTATTATACCATCGTGAGTTATACAGTTACTGAAGATATTCATGATTGGGTTTCAGTCATACTGTGTCCAGCACCCATCCCTCCTCCAGTGCCCATTCCCCACCAGCAATGTCCCCTGAATCCCTATCCCTCCCTCAGCCTGCCTTTATAGGCACTTTTCTTTCTCTCTCTCCTCTCTCTCTCTCTCTCTCTCTCTCTCTCTCTCTCTCTCTCTCTCTCTCTCTCTCTTTCTCCCTTCTCTTACACATTATGGCTTTCCCTACATATATTTAGGGATTATCATGTAAATCCTTTGCCTACATTCATTGTTCAATACCTGGAGACTCAGAAACACACAGCAGAAACAACATCTGCACTTCTATATTCATCGCAGCACTATTCATAATAGTCAGAATCTATAAACAACCTGAGTACTGTGATACATCTACACAATGAAATACTATGCAACTCTCAGGAAAAACAAAGTCATGAAATTTACCTACAAATGGATGGAAAAGGAGATTTTCATGCTGAGTGAGATCAGTCAGAAGGATAAGGACAGGTATAAAATGAATTCATTCGTTTGTGGGATCTAAATATATACCAGTTTTCTACTAATTGTTGGAAGCAGTAAAAAAATTTAAATAATTGTATAAATATTTTATATATTAAAACACACAAAATAGATAAATCCTACAAATATACTACTTAGAAAGAGTTAGAGAGGAACATTTTTCAGTGTTGAAGGAAAAACTGAATACAACTATCAAAGCTTAAGTATACATTGAATAGGACTTTTTGGCCTGCAGAAGGCCACTTGGGTTTCAGTCCCCAGCATCCCATATGGTCCACCAAGTGCTGCCAGGATTAATTCTTGAGTGCAGAGCCAGAAGCAACTCCTGAGCATTGCCAGATGTGACCCAAAACTACAAAAAATAAAGAAGAAAATGTGTTCGTTTATTCGAAAATATTGTAATATATCTAATTATATTAGATTGTATTGTATTACATTTTAATATATCTAACTATATTAAGTAACTTCATTAACAGAGAAACTTTGTAGTAAAAGTTTCTATGACCATAAAAAAAATCACCTGAATAGACATAGAACACTTGATATAAATAAAATGGTATTCATATTGAAGAGGTATAAAAATACTTCCAAGTTAAGAATAAGTAGGCCTTTCTTAATCTAGTGGGGGACTACTATAAGCACTATGAATGAATGGTATATTTAATGTTATATTTAATGGCAAAGTTATGAGAGTTTATCTTGTTTCAGAAAGTTTTGTACACTTTTAGCAAAACTAGTTTCAAAATTGTACATTCCTTAAGCTATGCCTGTCCACAAACTTCTGGGTGTCCCTTTCTAATATAACATGAATATTATAGATGTATTATTACCATTATTTGATGAAATATTCCATTTTCCTTTCATTGATGCCTTTTGTTTGTGTGTGTTGTTACTGCCATCTACATTTGACTAGTAGAGACTCCTTTGATAGATTTGCTGTGAATTTTTAGAGGAGTTCCATTGCATCTAAGTTCCCTTTTTATCTTGCTGCTTTCAAGATCTGTCTGTCTTTGATGTTTGTTATACTGACAATAATGTGCCTTAGAGGTTTTCTATGTGTTTCTGTTTTTACTGGGGTCTATCACTCTTTGTGCATCTGAGTGACTGTGCTCCTCAGTTCTGGATAGTCCTTTCTATGGTTTTGTTAAATAATGGTTCTTCTTCAAATTTGTCTTTTTTATTCTTCAAGGACATTCATGAATTGTATCATATTTTTCCTCTTGAACTCATTCCTAGTTCTCTAGTATGCTGCTAATTTATTTTAACCTTTTTTCATCTCTTTTCCCTGCTCACTTTGGGCTTAAGGCCACACCTAGCTGTGCACAGCAATTTCTCCTGGTTTTGAGCTCGAGACCACTCCTGTCAGTCTTATAGGGCCATATACGGTTCTGGGGTTAGAACCTGGGTCATCCATTGTATGACCTCTCTCCTCAGTCCCTTCTTTCAGGTTCCCTGCATCTCATCTTGGAGTTCATGATCTTTTCCTCAGATGCTGTTCTGCTGCAGAGACCATCTGTTGACTTTTTGTTTCACCTACAACACTCTTCTGTCACTTCTGATTATAATGTTCTCCTTTTGACTCGCATACTTTCTCATGCTTTGCTGACTACCTGTGCCATCATTTCTTTAAACTCTATTAAATATCCTGTACCTGGTTTCACTAAGTCATTCTGAGAGTTTACAGAACTAGATGCCACTGGTAGAGTCTTTCATGCTAGTTTTGAGCTTGGTGGGCTTTCTGTGGCTTCCTCTTTGTGTTTTCTGTGCTCCTGCTGTATTGAGGGTGAACTTTCGTTTTGCTCTTTTTTTGCCTACCGGTCTTCACTCAGTCACTGGAGTGAGCTGTGATGGCATAAGCAGAGCTGTTTGGGAGAGATGCCGGTTGTGGAGGCTGATGGTATCCAGCTAGGCAGAAGGGAAATCCACTTTCCTTTCCAAAATCACCTGAGATAGGTAGCCTGGAGGTTAAACTCATCAGAAAGGTTGGAGGAGAAAATGAGGGGTCTCAGATATGGAGGCAAGAGTGGGACCACAATAGCCTTTAATCCATAAAATATTAGTGGGGGAATTTTGTCCATGAACAGTTGCAAAGAAAGCAGTAACAGAGTGAAGAGCATTTTTCAGGGTGCAGTTTCTGTTGCCATGTCTACAGATTTATAGACTCTGTCTGATGACTACCTCAGCCCTATTTAAAAAAAAAAAAACACAACTATTGACTGTTTATTGTGTTCAGGCTAGAACATAAGTATTTACCACAAACTATCTCATTTAACACTCTTACTGAATACTCTCAATAATGCATAGAGGATACATCTGTTATGTTTACACATATTGAACCAACACTAAACTGAGGCTTAGAAAGTGAAATAAATTTATACCTGATTCCACAGCTACTATTTCAGAGGCAGGAGTCCAAGACAAAGCATTAGCCTTACATAACAATGTATCGAGAATGAATTTTTTTCAGGGTTTCTTCATCACTCATTTTCCTAGACTGTTTTCAAACATAGTATCAGATCTTTGCCTTACTATTTTCCGTTGCATTGTATTTTCATCCCACTACAAACTTTTGTATTTCCCTAACTTTTTGTGGTTCTAGTCAGACTAAGTAAGTAAATAGTAATGCAAGTAAATTCATAAGTCAATAGCCTCATTGATCTGCTGAAATTTCTCCTCTTCCATGAAGCCTTCCAAAGCATTCCCATTTAAAAGCAACATGTCTATTAAATTGCCATAAACTTCTACTGGCCAATTGGAGTTATTACAAGAACATAATTTTCTTTGATGTAAGCTCTGTGAGCCTGTGGATGAAAGTGTCAGTATAACTCATTTATCACCAATATGATAAATATCGTATAGACTTATTTATATAAGTCTATATATATTTATATAAAACACATATATCTTATATATAGATTTTTATATATAAATTCTATAGTTTATATATATGACTATATAAAACTATAGTTTATATATATGACTATATAAAACTATATATAGACTATATATGAACTTGTATATATAGCAGTCTCTATAAGTCTATATATAAGATATATATTTCATATATATATATATATATATATATATATATATATATATATATATATATATTTACAGGTGTCAGGGACACTGCCAGGGTCCCCAACAGTGCTGGGAAGCTCCCTTCTACCTCGAAGCCGGCAGGGAATGAAGGCTCAGTAATCCGATGCAATTTTAAAAGGCTTTACTTATCACAGGTTCAGGCATACAAATCCACAATAGGAAAACCCTGTGCTTAGGATTCCTTGCTAGAACCCCAGCCACGTGCAGACCAAAATGGCGGCCACCACGTGTAAAGACCTGTAAAGAGGAGACAAAGACAAGACTCCCAAGAAGGGTGTGAGCTCACAAAGAGAGAGCCCAAAAAGAGAGAGAGAGAGAGAGAAAGCAGGCTAGTTTTGCACCCTGCAACTCAGACCTCCCTCCCACTATTGTGGAAAGCAGGGAGGGTCAAATGCCCTCAGGTAATTTCTCCCAGCACCTCACCTGGGCCCTTTTATATGCTAATGTCTTGAGCCAAGATCTGCTTGGAAAAGCCTTTATAGGGTAGAGAAGAGGGTTTCTGAGATGGCTTGTCTCTATACCAAAGTCTAATACTAGTACCAGTTAAATATGTCTCCAAACCTTCACAAGTCTCGCTCTACTTCACGGTAGTTTTGTATTTTAGTTGCCTTTGAGTATATCAGGGAGCCATGCTTGCTTGCTTGGAGGCAAACAGCATTTCTCTCTGGTCTAATTATTTAGGTCTAATTATTTCTCTCTGTGGCCAGGCAAATATGCTGGTAAGATCTAGCTAGTCCCACGATGATTGTGGTAGCATGAGAGAATATTTATACCAACTAGTACAGAATACATGGTCAGATAAACTGCCACATTTAGACTACCCCCTTATCTGCAAAGTGATTTGCAGGCGGCAACTCAGAGCAGATACAGAGGCTCTTAGAGGAGTGCTGCAACACTCCACACACAAATCTTAAAGTTTTCCTTATTCTCTGCAAAATAACAGAATCCTTGAAGTTAGGGGATCAATATGGATTTCTTCAACTCTAAAACTACTTGTGATTTTGATGTTGTTCTATAAGCCACATATAATGTAATTCTTGTTACATGTCAATCTATGTTGATCGTATGTAGCTATATTGTATATTTGTGGAAATATAAATCTTACTAAGGTATGTAGAAAATTATATAATGGAATGACCCACATGACATATATGTGGATAAGTCTATACCACGTGAATGGAATTAGTCTGTTCTGGATTGTATCTAGACAGCGTTCCTGATTTTACTCTGTTCCAGAACTACTCCTTGAAGAAAAATTCAGTGTTCATTTTAGTATTAATTGTAGCTATTGTTAAATTTTCATTTAGTTTCATATACATAGGTTCCCACCACTTGCAGCTGCTCAGTACAGTGCCTAATATACAGCAATAATAAAAATAATATATAGTGCTTAAGTCTCTTTTTGATGATTTTCTATTCTCTTAGCCTTCCTATGCATTTGACACTCTGGTCATTACACTAATTTTCCACATGACAGAACTGAGATGCCTAGAGGAATAGAAGCTGTTATTATTTGATGTATTTCCCCATCTCATTAATTGATGGGGGAAATGCAAGCAGCAAGTGATCAAATAATGGTTGAAGCCTACAGAGTTAATGTAGGGGTTGTTGTGAGGAGAGGGTTAGTTCCAGATTCAAAATTGATTTTCTCCTTTCCTAAACTTTTAAAGTCCTCTTAATGTGTCCCCTCTGTAGCTTATGAAGAGAAGCAAAAAACTTGGGCAGTGACTTTTTGGGAGGTAGGCATGCCATCTCATGGAGGCTGGAAAAAAGTCACCTGCATATATGGTTTCTATGAAAGATGTCCTGTCTCTCTTCTGATTGTGCTGATAAGACAACAGATATGTTGGAGATCCTTTGTTTTGTTTAAACATTTTCTGATGAAGAGCTATGTTATAAATTAACAGTGCAAACAACTTTCTTATTTTCTTGTTAATTTGACAGATAGGGAAAACATGGTAGTTGGGGGTAGGAAGAGAATATGGAAACACTTGTGGAGGGAACATGACAATGGTGGTAGGACTGGTGTTGGATTTTTATATTTTATTATACCACCGTGAGATATATGATTACAAAGATGTTCATGTTTGGGTTTCAGTCATACAGAGTTCCAGCACATATCCCTCCACCAGTGCCCATTTCCCACCACCAGTGTCCCTGATTCCCTCCCCTCTTCTTTAGCCTGCCTCTATGGCAGTATCTGCTTGTATTCAATGCTCAGTTCTAGGCTGAAATTATCCCTTTCAACAATGAAATTTGATAGCTAAAACTAAGCTATAAACAACTTTGTAAATCACAGTTCTTTATAAAAATATTAATTTAAAAAAAAGTCAGGAAAAAAACAAACTGTGCTATATGATAAGTTTCCAATTATATGAATGATGTCTCCATAAACATTTATTTCAGTTGGAAAAGTTACTTTATTTTTCTTCAACGTCTTTGGTTATTAAACCATATTGTGAAATTATTAATGCAAGGATTTTGACTAGAATTCAGAACTCAATTTTTATTCATATAATAATTCAGTATTGGAAAATATTTAAATGTCTGTGCATCTCAATAGAATTTATATTCTGATACTCATAACAATTTATTCCCTATTGAGTTTTGTATCACTGATAAGACATATAGTGAATTAAGTTCATGTGTGCAACTAAAATTGGTACATATTTATACACTCATAGAAGCATAAAATTGAATTTCTAACATTTCATTGTAATTATATTGCATTACAAATATGAAAATATATAGGT
This sequence comes from Cryptotis parvus, assembly GCA_021461705.1. Classification (NCBI taxonomy): domain Eukaryota; kingdom Metazoa; phylum Chordata; class Mammalia; order Eulipotyphla; family Soricidae; genus Cryptotis; species Cryptotis parvus. The sequence goes on from JAJIBD010006222.1 coordinate 70,901, forward strand.
AAATTATCAAACCTATTTTAAAAATAAAATTTTAATTTTAGTGTAGAGAATTCACTTAAGTTGTTAATAGATTTTTCAACTTCTGTGGCGGAGATTTTTTTTCTATTTGACTCATTTTTGACTCTTTACAAGAATCAAATTCCATATCTTTTCTCAGATGCATTTAAGAAATTCGTTTTATAAATTGTTTATATGTTATTAAAATCCCATGATTAACAGTTATTTATAGTTGAGTTTCAGGCAAACAACTTTTCACTGAATTGTCTTTCAGCCCTGCCATTCCTTGCCTCAGAATTCGTCCCTTCCTCCATCCTCCTAATAGGTTACGCAGCATCGTTATTCTTCTAAACTAGTACCTTTACTTTTAAAGTCTTCTTTTATGGTTACTAATCTCAATGAATGACCCTTATTATCCTTAATTTCATTTCTGCAAGTCCCTCAGTATAACAGTTAATATATGTTCTATGGAATGGATAATTTTGACAGAACATTTTCCTTCTTACTATTAAACAAGTAGTAAATATTTTAGTTTTTGCATATTAGACCATTTCTGGCATCTGACAAAATAGGTAAAATAAAGGTTTAGATTATAGTAGTTCCTACATACTTTTTGATTCTGTATTCTAATTTTTAGTAAATGTGTTGCAAGCCAGCACTTGATTTTGTGCTCGATTGAAGCCAGGGACAGGATTTTTTCCTACTCATTATGTTCACAATTTCTAGATCTTGATCACAAAGTAGAGAATTGTCTGTTCTAAGTACTTTCCTGCGACTCTATCTAGGTACATATATGCAAATGGAATTCTGAGAATTGCTACTGACATCTTTTGACTGTCTGCAGATTATAGATCTTGGTTGAAGCCATAAATGCCCACTCTGATATCAGAGTGGTTTTCTACTTTTGAAAAGTCATAGTCCATATTATTCAAGAAAAATATAGAATTAACATTAACAGTATTGTTGTCCTGTCTATCCAACTATGAAATCCGGAAATTTTGGACTACAGAGTATAGACAATTTGACAAATGTTTGCAACAGACTTTTTTTTCTCCCACTACCAAAAATTGAGCCTCCCTCAATGTTTCAAGTAAAGGGAACATCTCTTTTACTTGTGGTTAATCATCTTCTGATCCTTACCATGTGAATAGATTCATGATCTGACGTTTGCTATTCT